>JADRCH010000034.1:3455295-3473495 GCA_019843965.1 Rhynchomys soricoides
GACAAAGAGTGTATTCCGCCTTGAAATGAGAGGGGAAGGAGAGAGAGAGGAAGAGAGAAAAAGAGAGAGAGACAGAGACAGAGGAAAAGGAAGGGGAGGCCAAAGGGGGCATATAAAGGAGAAAGAGAGTGGGGGGAGGGGGAATCACCAAAAGTTGAGTTATCCAGAAGATGAACTGTAATGAAAACCAGAAATTCTAGAGCTGACAGATGTAAACATCGAGGTGAAAGTCAAGAGCAAAGAATAAACCCAATTAAGGCAAGCATGGGGCAAAAGTCCACCTGAGATGGCCATGTGGAAACAACCTAACTTTTGTCAGTCAGAAAGACTCTTTCTCCCTGAGAAATCTTCCATGAGACTCACATTAGAAAACGTGTGTCTAACAATTGGCAATCCACCGAATGAGTCTTTGCATGTCTTAAGTAGGGGAGAGTTTCAACGGCAGAGAGAGCATGCCAAGGCCGTAGTCAGAGGAGAGAGCAGAGGCTCCACAATGGGAGCCTTAAGAGTTCTCATAATAGGCATGGCTCAAGAACGTGGACTTTCCCAGGACATCCTGTTCTTTAGTACAGGTAGCCCCCTCCTCAGGAAGGTAGACACCATTGTTACATGGGAGAGGAGGTGATTTGTGTTTGCATCTGTGAGCAGAGAGCACTGGGCTTTGCTGGGAATTTGTGGGAATATAACTCCCCATGGGAGTCCTTCCAACTCATTGCAAGAGCCAAGTTGTCATTACAGGCGAACATGAGGGTTTACCTTAATACCACTTGAGTCTTAACAAAAGAAGAACAACAGTTAATTAAGAAAAGGACTTTCTTCCAGAACACCGGAAACTGAGTCAGAGAAAAAACTTGGCCTCGGCCAGTAGGGTCCAATTTTTCTCTGAATGAGATCACTGGGAAATAAGGGCTGTAGAAAAGACATTTTTCATTTGAAAGAAAGACAGAGATGAGGGGCTAAAGAGATGGGTTGATAACTAAGAGTTTTAGGGGACTCAAGTTCAGTTCCCAGCATCCACATCAGGGCAGATCACAGTTGCCTATGACTCCAACTCTAAAAGGTCTGACCCCCTGCCCCCCCATCTTCTAGCCTTGGAGACCTGCACACATGTGGCAGACACATCTAGAAATACAATTAAAAAATAAATAATAAATAAGGTATTTTTAAAGAGATGGGATGGGAAAATATAATATTCACAAAATCCAGCCAATAAGCCCACTGATTCTTCAAGTCTCCATAAACTAAAAATAAACACATAAAATAGCAAATCAATAAAAATGACATTTTGTAAACCTATGACAGGAGGAAGGTAATTCCCACCACATTCTTTGGATAGAAAATGAAGGAGCAAATTTGTGGAAGGTAGTCCTGGGGCCCACAATACCTAATATTCCTGACAAAAACCTTCTCATTAGGTGGAGAGGCAGCTTAGTGGGTACAGTACTCACCTTGTAAGCCTGAAGACCTGGATAAGTTTGATTCCCAAAATTCACACAAGAAAAAGCCATGATGGCATGAATTTGTAATCCCAGCTCTGTAGAGGCAGAAGTAAGGGAATCACTGGCCAGCCAGGGAGTCTACTTCATGAGTTCTAGGCCACTGAGAGACTGTGTCTCAAGAAAACTCAATCAATAAATAAATAATTTTTAAAAATGGGATGTTGCTCTGGCTTCAGCAAACACACACACACATATGCATACACACAAATACACATGTGTGCGCACACACTCATGCACAAACACATACAGACACATATATATGCATACAGACACACCCTTCTCAATACATACAGTAAAGTAACTGGATTCATTTAAGTTGACAAGAGGAAGTCGAGTTGTTAGTGTAACCAGAAATCTTGCTAGGGGAAATCTCTTACGAGATGGATGGAAGCAGCCTTTTGTTGTGGTCAATTCTGATTGTATCTGCATTGAACCCATATCCTTGAACCAAGTGTCATTCATGGTGATCAAGCCTTTAGGGCAGCTGACTGCAGCTGCCATTGGTTAGCAGTAGATGAGGGTTGGTAGCCTCTTTGGCTTTGTCATGGCTACTGTAGCCAGGGATATGTTGCACAATCCTCTAAGATCTTTCATTACTAACATATGAATGCTTACAAAAATGAACACTTTCCTGTTTTGAAGTGAGTCATTTTTTCTTTTTAAAGAGTTCAGAACAGGATGGGGCTGGAGATGTAGCTCAGTTGATGGAGAGCTTGTCTAGTGTTCAAGAAACCCTGGGTTTACTCTCTAGTACTATATAAATCTGGCATGAAAGTGCACTTAGAAAGTGGAGGCAGGGAGGTCAGATGGACAGGGTCATCCTTGGCTACTTAGGAAATTTAAGGTCAGCCTGGGCTACCACAAAAACAAAAACAAAACAAAAAAGCTTTCACAGGAAAAGTCAACGTGAATTAATGATTTCATCAGTTTCCTTTTTCATGTTTCATGTCTATCGAGCCTCATTTGACTGACCAACTTAAGGAGTAATACACTAAGTCAATCCTGGCTCACCCAGCACAGTAGAATCTGATGGCAACCTTTCCACAAATACCTTATTTAGTTCTGAACCTGTCTAAAGAAGAAGTTAAAATTGGGATGCTTTGTTAGGTATATGCAGCTATGATTGTTTTCAAGATGTCTCTTCAGAGTTTTAATTCTGTTAGCCTAGAAGGAGTATGCTGGCTTCTCTCTGCCTTCTTCCCTATCTCTACCACATTTCTAAGCGCATTAATATAAATGAAGAGCTTGCAAACATACCCACAGCCTGTTGAACAATGCAATGCCCTCAGGACAACTGGATGGCGTTAGAAACGTGGCTGCCCCTCACCATTGGCCATGTTAAGCTCACAATTTATGCCTGCAGATGGCTCCTTGAAAATGCAATTAGGTGCTATACCCTTTGGGAAGGCTTGAGCTTACCCAATTACCCGGTCTAAGGCTGTATTAATACTAGCAATTTTCTGCCTGTGGGAAGAGAAGAAGGCAAGTTAAGCCAGAGGAAGTAAAATATGTCACGAGGTGCACAGGCCACGGTGGCCAATGCTGTTTAGTAAGAGAAGGACTGAAGCCTGGATCCATTAAGTTCAGATGGAGTTGGATCTCTCTGAGTTCATTAACCAAAGCTTTGTTTCAACAAAGCAGGAACCTATTTCCTGTGTGGAAGCTCTGGGGTTATTATAAAATATGGTGCTTTGTTTCTTCCAAAGTATGGCATCATAGTTTCAAGGAAGAGATATGCTTCTGGAATGAGACCAACCCACAATTCCATCACACTTTGAGATTTAATCCACTGGTGAATAGCACTGTCAGGGTTTGAATGTGAATGACCCAATACAAATTTCACAATTTTTCTTAATACATCCGGGGTCCAGGAACCACGGTGACTAGAATGCTGTGTCATAGGAAAATAATATTTAAGATGCTGGTGACCTGCTGCCTAAAATGTTCCCCCTTGTAGACAGTAAAGTTTCAGAAAGGTGGGCAATACTATTTCTAAAGAACCTCTCAAGATGCTCCTGCTGGCTACAGTCCTCAGACTCACGCACAGTAGAAAGTGTTCAGTGCAGCTGTGGCTTACCAAGGCTGTTTGCTTTTTTTTTTTTTTTCCAGTTGGAAAATAAAGCTGTCTCAGGAAGGCCATAGCTGAGAGACAAGGAAGAGAATGAATCTTTCACCTACTTAATCCTGGCTCAGGAAAGCTCCTCACACAGGAAACTACTTCCTCATGTGGAAACTGCAAGCAGGGGCACCTTAGGATAGCTGCAGCCAAGCAACATAGACTAGATTCCCCCAAAGATATAGCCACAAACACTTAAGACTGAAAACTGATCAACCGGGGGCACTGTCATTTGCATTATAGAAATTGCACATTGGGAAATGGTATATCTGTGGCTCCCTCAAACGGAAAGAGAGATGCTTCAAAATGGAGAGCACCAGAGTGGCCTTGCACGATTCTAATTCTACTCTGATCTCCACTCCGCACCTTGCAGCACACCAAATAAAAATAGTTCCCTTCCATTTTGATCTAAAGGGTAAAAACTTTTCCACTAACTTACTGTTTCTCCACCACTGGCTCCTGAAGCAAAACTAGATTATTTGTCTCAAGTGATTGCTGATACAAGGTGAAAGAAAAGACCAGAAGGCTTTAAAGGAAAGAGTGAGAGGAAGATTTACATTTTCTAGGCATAGCAACGAGTTGAAAGAAATGCTTCTGGGTATGGTGAAGTCCAGGCGTGTGCCAGGCAACACATGGGCACTCAAAGGGTAGCCAGAATTCATTTCTGATTGGTATACACTAGCATACTCCATCTGGCATCCAGAGAAGAACAAAGAAGTCCCTGTTATTCACACAGAATGACAGAATAAGACGACTGAATAGAATTCTCTGTCATCACGTATGCTGAGCTCAGCCTCCAGATCCAAATATCTAAAGCCTTTCCCATCACCCTCTGACTATGACTTGCCCATGTGTCCTGATCCCTTGACTCTTCAAATGGACATAATGATCTTATTGTCCTTCAGACAGCTCCTGAAGGTTAAATGGGAAAATCTGAGCGAGCACGTGACAGATCCAGTGTTCACTGTTCCTTACCTTTGCATATGGGGTCCTGGCCATCACTGCTGTCCTTTACTCTGCTCCACATGTTCCAAACAAAGACAAGATGGTGAAGATATAGCTGTTGACAGGAAAGCAAAGCCCTTGGGGTGGCCAACGTCAGTGAAGCGCCTTGGAAGTGGTGTCTATACTCCGACCACTTCTCACAGATCCAAAGCCTGACCCACGCACTCACCTGGAGAGTTTCCTCCAATTCTACAAACTGGAGAGTGAATCCTCTCTCTCTCTCTAAGTTGGTCAGATCCACTATGCCTGTCCCTACTTGGAACACTTCATGTTGTTGTTGTTGTTGTTGTTGTTGTTGTTGATGATGATTCCAGATCTCTCTTACCAGCTAATTCCAGAAATGCTCTAATGACTCATTTCTAATTCCAAATCAGACACAAGTACTTTTAGCATGATAAATAGTTTTATAAATGCATTCTTGACATTGAGACCAACACATATTTTCAGATAGTATCTTTACTTTTGGTCAAAATTGATTTTTTTTTTCATTTTTACTTGTACACACACACACACACACACACACACACTCACACACTCACATGTAGAGGCCAGAAAAGAACATTGGATTCCTTTGAACTAGAGTTACAGAAGACACATGACAGCCCAACATGACCAGGAACCAAATGGATCTGACCATCTCTCTAGCTTCAAAAAATTATCATTATGAACAGTAAGACACTACATACAAAACCTCCTCAGGTACAGACATCTAACCTTACAATCAAAATCTCACTTCATGATGGAGGTTTTGAAAGGAAACATAACAACACTACAGTCAATGAAGGGTGTTAATAACCATACACTCCCTGTGAATCTTAAGGAAAGAACATGGAAGAAAGGGAGAGGTGTGTGCAACCATAGACCGTATTACTGAAAGGAAGTCTACTTCCTGTCATGAATGAAAGGAAGATAGGAACCCATCTGACAAAGGCTCTGTGTTGGTGTCAAATTTTCTTGGAAGTGCAAGTATGTGTTTTCAAAACTTGAAAACTTCAGGACGTTGTCATAGGCTCTGTCTTGCCTCTGGGATGTTTACACACACACACTCCATGGATCAAAGATTGTCCTGGGGTTCAGGCTGTATTAAAGTGCACAGCACAGTTTATTACTACAAATCTCCAGACTGCCTTTTAGGATATGCGTATACAGCAAGGCTTTCTGAATTTGTTGACATAAAAGGATCAAGAAAGCGATCTAGGGCTGGAGAGATGGTGAGGCTCAGGGTTAGGAGTTTCTTTTGTTCTTGCCAAGAACCAGGGTTCAGTTCCTGTCGCTGACATCAGGAGACTCACAGTTGCCTCTAACTCCAGCTCCAGGAGAACTGGACACCTTCTTGTCCAGTGTGCACGTGTGCAAAAGCCATACACTTACACACATATACATAATTAAGAGTCTTTTTTATTTTTTAAGACTCAGACAAAGATACTTAAAAATGGAGAGATGGAGAAACATTGCAATTTTCTTTTGCCTGTTCATTATGTCGCACACACGCGCACACACACACACATATTTTTTGTGGATATAGTAATTCAAAAATGAATTGAATGGCCTGAATCACGCCCAAAGCAGCCCCTTTCTGTTGTTTTTGAAGGGGAATTTCAATTGGTTTTTGTTGTTGTTGTTGCTTTTGAAATCAGTGTTTGGGGCCATAAGGTGGCCTTTCTTTTGAGTCTTCAGAAGGACAATGATAAATTCCTTTAAAATACAAAAGTGTGTTTTTTCCCAAATCTGTTGCCCAGAACAGACAAGCCAACATCTTCCCTAGGGAGAAAGGAAGAACAAAGGGTGCTGTCAACACAGGAAGGCTGCTGAGAGGCAGATGCAGGCCCCCTGCCACCCTGCTTAGAGAAAGGCAGGAAACCAGACCTGCTAGCCCGGAGACTTCCAGAAGAAGCTCTCTGTGAACCCCACAAGAGGGAGAAAAGAGGCACCACCAGGCAGAGAAGAGGTAACTTCTTAGGATGTTCTCTTGCCCTCCACGTAAGATCAGTTTCTAAATCTGATCTTTCTGCAATGCCAAGGATAAAGACCGATGCCTCCTCTCCCTAGGACATTACTGGAAGGAGGGTGAAGGAACCTTACCAGATCTTACAAAAATAACATCAAGTATTATTTCAGACTGTCTCTACATAGTCCATTTTCTGTGCTGACTTAGTTAAGGGAGACATCTGAGGACCAGGATTCTTATCTTTGCGTAATCTCAGGGCAAGAAGAATCTACAAGGTGGAGTTTGGAAGGCCCACATTAGATATTTGACATTTGTTTGTTTGTTTGTTTGTTTATATGTAGAGTCTTACATGGCTCAAACGGGCCTCCAACTCACTAGATAGCAATAGATAGAAAACTTTGAACTCCTGATCCCCCTTCTTCCCCCTGCCAAGTGCTGTGATGATTGGCATATGAGACCACATCTGTTGCAGGATTTTCCCTGCCCAATTACATTAGGGCAACAGGAGCCCTGTGATTGGACAGGGAAGAGGGAGGTGGAGCTAAGAGAGGCACAGGAGAGGATCTTGGGAGAGATAAGGAGGAGAAGGAAGATGGCCGGGGATGTGAACTGGCATAGCGCCACCCGATGGTTATGTTATAAAGGTTAGAAGTTTGGAATAAGTTGTCTAATCTAGATGGGCAGTTTTTAACATTATCAGTTGGCTACGAAAGCATCTTGTAAATTGTGTTTTTATTGATACATAAATCTGATTGATTATCTATATGCTTAAGAGTTTTAATTCTACCGGGCAATTGGGTGTTGGGATGGCTGACTGTGGGGCAGACAGTTAATGTGTAAGCCTGGGGGCAGGGATCCGCCAAGGGACTCAGCTCCAAAGAGTTGGCGGGCTGAGAGAGTGAGATAGCCCGGCAGGAGGTCTGCTATGGCTCACTGGCTGCATGGCAGGAGCTCAGGAATGAGCTTCTCACATTATTCATATTTCCCACTACACACACCCACTTTGTGCCTTGCTGATCTTGGAACCCGGGAGTTTGCAAGCTCTTTATCACCTGAGAGTTCAGAACGGTTTCAGCTGCTGCGGGTCACACAGGAACTGCTGATGTCTGCCCTCCTTGTGATAAAGGGAAGAAGCCAAGCATGCAGTTCCCTGTCCCTTACCAGGTCTCTTCCTTCAGGGTCCCCAGCTCCTAACCCGGGTCAGATGTCTGTTAGAAAACAACCAAGTGTGCCAGCTTTTTCTGCAAGTCAGTTGTGTGTTCGAAGTTGGAAGTATAAGGCAGCGGCTCCTCCAGCTTGCCCTGGTGGCCTCCAGATCACAGGTCCTGCAGTTCTTCAACGTCCATGTCGGCTCTCCCTCCTTGATTAATATTAATATTCCTGCTCACTTCAGACTCTATGCCAGTTGGGACAAGAGCGGAATGCAGAATTTACTTAACCACTTTCCGGAACCATGAAAAGCTTGTCTCTCTGATAGGTACTGAGAAGGCTAGGCTGATTCCATGGCAAGCTTCATATTGGCAGGAAAGGAGACTAGGCGTAAATCTCAGTTTCCAAGAACTGGGCAGTTCCAGGCAAGTCAGAAGCTGCCCCACCACCTGGCCTGAGGCAAGGACAACGGGTCAGCAGCGGTTTCCAGATTTCTCAGCTACTTTCTCAGCGACAGTTTCCAGACCTCCCCAGCAAGTTTTCATCCCCTATATCTTGGTAAAGAAATGTCCATAGAGATAGATCCAACAGATTAACATAGAGGTCACCTACCTTGGAATTCCCTAATGTGCTTTAAATCAGTCCCACAAGCTCACTTGATTGTCTTTCTGTCTTGGTAATGGGGAGACCCCAGCATGCTGGACTTCTGCAGAATAAAACAGGCTTTGCATTTACAGACTATTTGAGTCCAGGGTATCATTCTTCAGCGAATCGTGGACCCTTACAGTACCATATTCCATGTTCCTACAGTCAAACCCACCCATTGCCATCTGACTTTAAAGAACTGGATTTGACCTGGTGACCAACACAGTGGTTGAATGAAGGAAGACGGAGGTTTTGAAATTTGATAAGATCAAGTCAGGAAAACACAGTTATAGAACCAGAAAATGGGCACGGTGCCAAGTAACCGTTCCGAAGAAGTGAAAGCAACGACTGGCAATGTCTAGAATCCTGAATTGTTTCAAGGAATATATGTTCACTTTCTACATTTCAATGTTTATTTATGTGCCCTTTTGAAGGTATGTGTGCATATTTATCTTCACACACACAGTTAGGCAAACAATGTATCACCCAGCAACCATATCCAGGGATCTCATTGTTAACTTACATTTATTTAGTCAAGGTGTGTGTGTATATGTGTGTGTGTGTGTGTGTGTGTGTGTGTGTGTATGTGTGACAGTAGTGAAGTAAGCACATGTATGGGACTAACAAGTAACATTATTGAATAATTTTATATTTTTAAATGGTTCAAAAGAAATCTCTAGGCATCATAGTATATACCTGGAATGCCAACACTCTGTGAGGCTGAGGATTGCTCTAATTTTGAGGTCATCCTGAGCTAGAGTAAGTTCAAGGCCATCATACAGTGCATAGTAGAAGTCTCTCTCAAGCAGACCCAAAGTTGACAACAAGCTTTGGCTGGGAAAGTCACAAGCCTTGGGGGAAAAGGTAGATATTTTGTTTAAAGATAGACGTACAGCTCCACTGTCTCCTACGTACTTGTATCTGTGTCTACAGACTACTGCTGCCCACAGCTTGGCCAGAGAGCCTCCTTTGTGTGGTAAGCAGTGGTTAGTGCAGAGACTTGTAACTGGTCAATGCAGAGACTTGTAACTGGTCAAAAGCTTTGAATGAGGACAGGACAAGATCGTTGAAAGGTGCTGGGAAGATTGTGAGACCTGGAGGAGGGAGGGGTGCCGTGAAACACTGTGCTCTGGACGTGGCGAGACCAGGGCAGCTGTGAATGCACACTCATACCCTGCATGCATACATACGAGGACACGGGGCAAGCATGGGATAGCTGAGGGAGAGGGTCATAGAGAGGTACATGTGATCATCGTATGTTTTACTTGTACATGAAATGGTCAAAAATAAAAGGAAGGGGGAGAATTAAAATGAAAACAAACATGCAAAGATAAAGAATGCTTATTTTATTTTATTTTATTTCATTTTATAACAGTTCATATGATTATATGTAGTTCTAGAAGGCACTGTTCACACACGCAGCCGTGTTGGAGCACAGCCACTATCCTTTGTTTATTATCTGTGAAGATCCCAGTTAGCATGGCTGAGACATCACAGAAGAGACCAGTTTTTCCATAACATACAATGTCTACTATAACCCTTTCCAGAAAGTGTTTACCTCCCTGTGGTCTGAGGAAGCTCCATCGGTACCAAGAAACAGAATGGAGTATTCTCTAAAGATGCAGTAGACCTGTCTTGAAAATGAGCTAAGAGCTACAGCTTGCCCGCATGCCTATCCTGCCCTCAGGCCTGTGAGTTTGGTGATGTTAACATGCTCCCCCTGCCCAAGATCCTCCCATGGGCAATGTTCTCTGGTCTATAGATGGAAACACACACGAAGACAGAGTACCTGCTGTGGCTTTAATCTCAACACAGTACAATAAACATTTGTTTCTGGTTGGAAATAATCTCAGATTAATATCCCTGGGGGCAGAAATGGGAATTAATATTATTAGTTTATTAAATATCTAATTCAAAGCACAGACTTTAAAGTTTTAAAAGCTACATGGGAAAAGAAAATATAAACAGAGGTCATACCCAGACTTCCCCTTACCCAAACCACCAGCACACACAGACACCTCTGTTCTGTGTGAATCAGCCCGTACTCAGTTTGCAAGTGGTTATGATTGCAGGTGAACTGAAGGTCCCCCGGTACCTACTCTGTACCCTGTGAAAGGTTAGACATCCTATTGCTAATAGCTAGAACAAACAGGCAGGGTTTGTGACCTACTGTGTTAAGAACCCTGTAGAGGTAGATAGTGAATCTTTAGGCATTTCCTTTTGTTTGGGGAATAGCTATGCTTGTTCATTCCCTCCTGGGTCACGTGTTGGGAGGTCTAGTTTACTAGGGACTATGTGACATGCCAAGGAACTTATGGGAATAGGCCACCAGGCCTGGCCCAGGGATCACACAGCATCAAGCAACACTTCAGCCCTGTGCCACTCCCCTACCCCCCACCCCCTGCATTCTCTCCCAGAATAGCCCTCTCTGGGGACCATGGTTCCCAGTGAACACTGCTAAGCATTCTGGGTGCCTCTTCCCAAGGCAAGCCTGACTGTTCACAGCAGCTGGAAATCAGACACATCCCCCAGGCTCATAAATGCAACCAACAGTTCCAGAAGTTGTCTTCTGTGAAGCTGTTACCAGGCAGGACTGTAGCATTCAGCAGCAGGCCAAATTTGTGGAAACCACATACCTTTCTGGTACTTCTCAAAGGGTATTTATTTGGCGTGTGTGTGTGTGTGTGTGTGTGTGTGTGTGTGTGTGTTCTTACCATATAACTCTGGCTAGCCTGGGACTCACTTCTCTGACTTGCTAGTCCTGTGTGATCTGCTACAGTCCCAGCTTGTGGGGCAAGCGGACTGTACCACCAGATAGAAGCAATGGTAAGACTGAGCAGGCTCAGACCCCAGGGAATCTCAGAGAACAGCAAGGGTGGGGCCAGCTCCCTGCCAAGCTCTACTTTTTCTGGAACATGCAACCACGACATCCCACTGAGAGAGCCATGACAATCAGTCACATAGTGACAACACCTGAAGTCCTTCCCCTAACATCTCCGACTGAGCCAATGGGAAGTGCCTACCCCTGGATCCCACCCTACTCCTGAAGTGTTTATAAGATCCTCATCCACGTGGAATAAAGTGCACGAGTTGTTTCACCAAGAATCATCTGAGAGAGGCTGATTTATTGAGCTGTAACACTCTGGGGAAGAGTTTTCTCTCCTGAAGCATTCATCGCTGGACCTTGGATCCACTCAGCATAGGCTCATGCCCCTGCGGCTTGCCATTGTGTATCCTGGCTGCAGCTCTCTGGCTGCTCACTGCTGCTCACCACAGCTTGCCACCACTGCTGGTGCTGGCATTGGCACTGCTATGGTAGTGGAAGAGACCCTGGCTACCTCCCCTGCACTGGATTCCCTTCAGAGAGTGGCAAAACTTTGGCTGTTCTGGCCAGACCAGAGCCCTGCAGACCTTTTTGTTAGGCTGGACCAGAGATCCACAGACTTTATCTGCTTTGGTTCTGCAGAGAAGGATACCTGAAGACCCTTCATCATGGACTGCATTCTGCCTACCCTGAGCAACTGTACCACCTCCACTGCAAGGGAGATGGGCAGCCTGGCACCAGCTCACCGCATGCCTGCTCCATCCTCAGTGCAGAATTCCATTGTCTTAGTTTGTAGTAGAAATTTATGAACCTAACAAGCCCGTATAAAAGACACACAATTCAGATATTTTATTTACAAGCCATAAGCCTAGATTGGGCAGATCTAGGGCTATACTAACTAATTCCCCTGCTATAAAGCCCCTTGTTACTTGCTGTTTCTCCTGGCCACGTGGTTCTGGTCCATGGTGTCTTCCTTTCCTCCTCTACCTTCAACCTCCTCCAGTCCCATCTTTCTCCCTCCACTGCCCAGTCACAGGCTCTAGCCTTTTATTGGTCAGTTAAATTGAGGAGATGGCTCACATGACATCACTTGAGTATGTGAGCATCTGCTCCTGGAGATAACCACATCATGAGGAGCCAGTATTAGCATTAGAATACAACCAGCATCCGAACGACAACACACTACATTAGCTGCTTTTCTTTTGCTGTGATAGAACACCATGACCAAAAGTGACTTGGGGATGAAAGGGTTTATTTTATATTAGAACTTCTAGTCCATCATGCAGGGAAGTCAGAGCGGGAGCTCAAGGTAGGAATCTGAGGCAGGAACTGAAGAGAGGCTACAGAGGAATGCTTACTAGTTTGCTCCCCATGGTTTGCTCACCCTGCCGTTTTATACAATCCAGGACCACCAGGGATTGGGGATACCACTGCCAACATAGGCTAGGCCCTCCCACATTAATCTTCCATCAAAAGAATGTACCACAACTTTCTCACAGGCCTGTCTGGTAGAGGCATTTACTCAATTGAGATTCGTTATTCCCCAGTGACTCTGGCTTGTGTCAAACTGGCATAAAACCAGCAAAAACACCAGGCAAAGCCTCAATTTTGAGTTCATGGGAAAAATCAATTAGCATATCCGTACATGGAACACGCTGATGGAGTCAATTAGCACATATGTATACAGGGATGTGCTGATTGTGTCCATGATCCTTCTGTACTCACCTCCCCAGTCCTTCCTAGTAATTGATATCTTACCTTCAGGTCATTTTCCCCCCTCTTTTGGTTCCCATGTCTACAAGGCAGCATGTACTTCTTGCCTTTCTGACCCTGGTGTCCTTTGAGTCCCATCGTTCAGCTGCAGATAGCAGGATTCCATTCTTGCTCATGGTGAATAATAAATATCCCATTGTGTGCATCTCGATTTCCTCTTTTCATTCATTTGTGCATGGGCACTTCAGCTGACTCCCATGTCTTGGTTATTGTGAATAATCTTCCAACAATATCACATACATCTCAGGTTTATCTTTTGTATGTTATTAACTTCCTGTGGATTCGTACCCATGATTGGGATGGTTGAATCATACAGAAAACATTCCCTGCTGTTTGACAAAGAGCCTGTGTAGATTCTACCTCTCGCATAGCTTCAATGAGACTAACTCTGGGTAGGCAGTAAGAATGATCGGAACTGTGAGGGGAACACTTGCTCCTCTACCCTCTGCTAGTAGAAGTAGGAATAAGATCATCACAGGAAATGCTAATGGACTGGGTAAGCAAAATTATAAAAATATAGAATCCCATTGTATACTACAAGATAAAAATAGTATGCTGTTAAAAATAGCCATTGAAAATATCTCTGGTTTCCCAAGGCTTCTGGGAGGTCTACATTGGTCTCAGCTTCCTCCTTGGCCTGCTTCCTTATCATTTGATGAAATCATGCTTTTCTTAGCTGACTACGGAGGAAATCCTTGGATTGTATTGATAGGCAACATCATATCTGAGTTTTTGTGTTGTTTTTAAAGTTAGCATCATAATCATAACATCAAGATGTCTGCGCTTACAGGAAAAGTGTTCACATTTGCTCTGTACAGTAGCAGCAATGTCAACCTGGTTCCCTCGAGGTCCTTCTCTATGCTGATCTCTCATGTCAGACCTTGATGTCACTCATGTGATGGGAGGTCACCACACTACCAGGTCAGAACCAGCAGTCATTTAGAAAGGGACATGGCCACTGGCTGGTTGGAAGCCTGAGACTCGGCAGGACTTTCTTGGGGTTGCAGGGTTTTCTGGAGTCAGAAAGAAAGTAGAGGAACAGGAAGGAGATAAGAGAGGAGGTCTGGGACATGTGCCCAGAAGGTGTAGACTTGCAACCCAGAAGTCCCTAACACTGTGTATCTGAAGTTGTGGCCTGGGACTAACTAGGAGGACCTCTAGCTTTGGAGGGCATTAGGATGATATGGTCTATGGGGGTGAACAGAGCTCTCTCAAGTGGGCACTCCCCTGGCAGGCATGGCATGTAACAAGGGGCACAGTCTGGCCTCAAATGGAGGCTGAATTCCTGTGATCTGTCTCCCCCCACTCAGCACATACCACAGAGCTCACAGACAAGGGCTATGCACAGAGAGGTGTAAGAAGGCCAAAGTTAATCCTCCTCTTGGGTGTTTTGGTCTCAGAGCTTTTACCTATGAAAGCACGTAATGGTTGCTGAGATCCCAAGCAACCAGTCAGGACTCTCATTGCATGTGTTGGCCTCCAGAATGATAATCCCACCAACAATCCCTGAGACAAGAAACACTGAGTCTCCCTTTATTGAACTGAAAGACCTGCTTCCTCTTGAATGTAATGCTTGGTTTATGGGTGCCTGTTGTTTACATCTTAGCAAAGTGTTCAGCACTAGAAAAGGGACTATTTGGCCCTGAAGTGCCTACTGTACACTTCCCAAACTCTCCATTACTTAAGTGTGTGATTCCATTACTATAAGTGATTACTATAGTGATTAATATCATTGCTGTAGATAAAACCAAGGCATGCCAAGAAGAATTCTTTGGTTTTGTGGCTTCTTTCTATCTTCCTTTCTTTCTTTTGTTGTAGTGGGTAGTAGACACAAGGTCGTGTACCTGTAAGACAAGGGTTCTAACCACTGAGCTCCATTCAGTTCCTGTATGGCAGTGTGTATGTGTCTACTATACTTGTCAACAGTAAATGTCTTCCCCAGCCCCTGGATCATGCTCTACTATAGCTTTTTTGTTTGTTTGTTTTTCAAGACAGGGTTTCTCTGTGTAGCCCTGGCTGTCTGGGAACTCCCTCTGTCTACTATAGCTTTTAAAGGCAGAGGCTCTTGCTGAAGCACTGTTTCAGTTGGACTGTCTGGGCAGCAAGGTGGGGTCTGCTTGCTTCTGGTACTTCAGTTGCTGTGTGCTATTATGTATAACTCTTTATGTGGGAGTGGAGGATCTGAACATGAGTCTTCATGCTTGCATGACACTTTACCCACTGACCCATCTCCTCAACCCTTACATGGCATCATAAATAATTGTTACACCCATGGAGAAGACTGTCCAGCCAACCCAAATACAGGCTGGATACAAAGCCTGGAATCTGGAGAAAGTCTAAGACTGAGTCTGGGTTTCTAGAGGTCCCAACACTCTGGAGAATAACAGATAGGAACAGGTTCGATTTGAATAAATTAAAGATTAAGCTAAGCTTTCCCAGCATTTGTAATGATACAGTAGCAACAACCCTATTGGGTCATATACCTTGCTGGCTCCCAGACATATTATGGAGGGTTGATACTGATATGGGAGAAATAACACACATACTTCCATGGAGCAAGGTCACTAGGGTCACTGTAACATAGGGAAATAGATGGGAAAATGTTCAGAGATATATGAGATCAAATGAACATTTCAGAGCCATAACTTGGCAATCAATATCATCCAATCTCATTGTAACTCTGCATTGACTGTGTTGATGCTCTGCTTTCTCACACTTCTCCAGGGGCTAATGCTTAATCATCCTTCCTACAAACACGGGGCTATCCCATGCCTGTGTCTGCACCTGTGCTGCTTTGTTCCCAAGGCAACTCAAATGACAAACACACCCGGAAGGCTAAGACTCATTTATAACTCTAACTGCATCTAATGAATAGGAAACCAGAATCTTGGCTGTATCCTAGCAAGAAGACGCTCTTCTTTTCATGCAGAGACATGCATTCCTGTACGCATTAGTTATGGTTTCTCTGAGTCATCAGTAAGGATTTATTTAAGAAAAATAATTTGTTTCTATTTATTCTATTTTATGCGTGTGAATGTTTTGCCTGAATGTATGTGCCACCTTGTGTGACTGGTGCCCAAGGAAGACAGAAGAGGTTATTGCATTCCCCAGAACTGGAGCTACAAATGGCTGTGAGTTGCCATATGGGGGCTGAGAGTGGATCCTGGGTCCTCTGCAAGAGTCGCCAGTGTTCTTAGCCACGGGGTCATCTCTCCAACCCATTTTACAAGGTGTATGTGTGTGTACTTTACTAAGGGCTTATGCATGTGTAAACAGTGCCTTTTGGTGGCAGGAACAGGACATTAGATGCCCTAGAGCAGGAACTACAGAAGACTGTGAGCTTCATCATGTGGGTACGGGAACTGAGCTTAGATTCTCCAAAAGAGCAGTATGAGCTCTTAGCCATTGAGCCATCTTTTTAGACCCTAGTCATGAAGTTTTATAAAATTAGCACTGTCACCTTCCTACCTCTGTGCTAACCTACATACTGGAAACACGGTATAAAACAAATGTTAAACCCCAGTCTTCATGAATCATCTTAATCAGACCTCATATTGTGGTATGCTAAAAATAAGTCTAGTTTTCCATTAGGAACTTCTTTTGAAAAGACATAAAATTACACATTACTCCCATTACTAGCTGACACTCAGCAACTACTTGGAGAAGTCCTATTCATTTGGTATTGGTAGAGCGTTGTCTCAAGTTCTCGTTCAATACTTAACCTTGACTCTTATTGTCTGTAGGATGCTTGGGAGCATTATCTTTCATTAAGTGTGGTTTGGGGCTGCTTCAGCAGCACTTGCTGCTCTCCCAGAGGACGTAGGTATTGTTCTCGGGAGCCATAGATTGGCTCACAACCAACCACCTATAATTCCAGCTCCAAGAGATCCAATACCGTCTTCTGATATGCACAGGTGCCCAAGTCATGTGAAGTGCACATAGTCCCCTAAACATAATTTTCTTAACGGGTATTTTTGTATGACTTTTGGGTATTAAAGTTTTAAAGATTTATTTATTTTGTTTTATGTGTATGGCTGTTTTTCCTGCATATATTTATGAATACACTGTGCCTGTTTGGTACCAGCAAAGGCCAGAAAAAGATATCAGAGCTCTTGGCTAGTCACAGAAGGTTGTGGGTCAACATGTGAGTGTTTCCATATATATATATATATACAAAACAAGTTGAGAAACTGGGGCTAGAGAGATGGCTCAGTTGTTAAGAACTCATACTGTTCTTGCAAGAGGGCCTGGGTTCAGTTCTCAGCATGCACATGTTGGCTCACAACCATTTGTAACTCTAACTCCAGGGAATCTGATACCCACGCTGGCCTCTGTTGGCACTGCATGTATATGATGTACACACATATATTCTCAGGAACAAACATGCACATAAAATAAAAGAAATGTCTGAAAGAAGCTTAAGAGAAAGCCTCTCAAAGAGAAAGTCTATTAGTGATCACAAGAACATGCTAAAAATCTAAAAATAGATTAATATATTTGATTGGAATTATCAAAATATTTTAAATATTTGTTTTTGTCATTGTTGGTTTATTTTTGAGGATCTTATGTAACCCAGGATAGCCTCAGAGTTACTAGGTAGCCAAGAATTATACAATTAATTTAATGGTAGGTGAATTATATTTTATTAAAGTTATTAAAATGCCAATTGTTATAATGTATCAATTATCACTAAATTAATAGAAAATGAAAAAACAAATATGTGACCACCTTTTATAGGTGTGTTATCACCTTATATATGAATAAGAAGTATTTAACAACTTTTATCTCTGACTCAAAATCTCACCAAAAAGTACATTTAAAAGAGCACTAGCCTCAGCAGGTGCCTTGGTGCATGCCTGTCTTCCCAAGATTTGGGAGATGGAGGCAGGAGAATCAAGGATTCAAGGTCATTGCAAGCTCCACAGGAAGGAGACCAAGCTGGCTACATGACACTTGTCTGTACGAAAATGGAAAGAAGACTGAAAAAGAACATCTACCTACGTGGAGGAGGAGGGATCTAAGATAGGTTCACTGTGAAGGTAAAAGGCAATAGCTTTTCTCTTGTGATGAAACAAGAACCACAACCACAATCACAACAACAATCACCACCACAACAACTACCACCACCAACAAAACAACCACCACCACCACAACAACAACCACCACCACAACAACCACCACCACCACCACCACTACCACCACCACCACCACAACAACCACCACCACCACCACCACCACCAC
>JADRCH010000034.1:3474914-3495125 GCA_019843965.1 Rhynchomys soricoides
GGACAAATCCAAGAGACCAACCAAGAGCAGGACAAATCCAAGAGACCAACTAAGAATGGGACAAATCCAAGAGACCAACCAAGAGCAGGACAAATCCAAGAGACCAACCAAGAGCAGGATATACCCAAGCTTTTATTTTACCTTTACTTATTTCTTTTGGCGTACACCTCTGACTGTTATAACATTTCTTCTCTCTAAAGAAATTGCCTTACTGTACTGTTGAGGTTTGGTCTTTTGCTATCTATTGTCACGCTAAATGCAGGCCCCCATGACCTGGTTGTCCCAGAGACAAGAGAGTCCTTGTACACTTTGGTCCCAAGTTGTTTCTGATTGGTAAATAACGATGCCAACAGCCAATAGCTGGGCATCAGAGACAGAGGTGGGGTTTAGGTTTTGTGGGCTTGGGAGAAAGAAGAGTGTAGGAGAAGGAAGGAGAAGGCACCATGGGTTAGGAGTCAAGAGATCATGGCCTTGAGGGCTGCCCAATTGGAGTTAAGAGCAGCCCAGATGAAGCCTAGTAGGTAGTAAGAAATAATGCAGAGTTATCTATAGGAAAGTAGACTCAAATAGCATAGATGGTAGGTATCTGCCCAACCGTTGTATTAAGGTTTATTGTAAATATAAAGGTTGTGTGTATCTTTCATCTTGGAACTAAATGGTCTAAGGCAGGGAGGAAGTGCTGGGATAGGATTAAAGAATCTCGACAACACCGTATCTTGCCAGAAAATGGGAAAGTCACAATTGCTATTCTAGTCTGGGGGATATAGAATTCTATTTCACAGCCTACAGAATTGTAGGTTAACATTTTCTTTCTGAAAATCCTACTTTTCTTGCTTGCATGGTTTCTTCAGAAAAGCTAGGTATCATATCTTTCTGTTCTTCTCCAGTGGTTTTATGTTTTTCTTTTCAAACACACACACATACCCCCACACACTGACACACATGCACATACACAAAGAAAGAGACACACACAGAGAGACAGAAAGAGAGAGCCAGGAGAGAGAGGGAGAGAGACAGAGACAGAGACACAGAGACACAGAGAGACCTTTGATTTGCCATGGTTTCAAACCTAAGATAACTTGGGAGTGGTGAGGTGGCTGGTACTGGGAATTTTAACCAGTTAATCTTAAATAAAATGGCAGGAGAAATGGATTATGGGGTAGAACTTTGGTCATGGCTAGAGTTGCCTTCTGGGAACTGGGACTCTTAGGGTCGTTTTTTCCCAGGGAAAAGACAGAGCTGAATGAACCATCACTAGCTTCTCCTCCCATGCCTCCACATCTCAGTGGCCTCCTTACCTACTATTGTCTGCTCATAATTAGCAGCAGGTGACAGGGAAGCCAGCCAGGGAACTTGGACGGAAGGATGGGTCAGGGTGGTACTTGGTATAGCGAAAATGCCCAGGAAATATCTGAAAAAGAATGGGGAGTGACCACCCACTCCTCAGGACCCCCTTTGCAATCAGACTACAGAGTGGAAAGTTTGAAGATGCAAGCCTTCGTCTTACTTTGACTTTCTCTAAACCGGGCCATTTGTAGTCAGACCACTATATTTCAAAACTTTTCCCTGAACATTTTGTAAAACAATGAAAATATGCCAAGCATATGCCACCCAACCTAGACCAGGTTGACACCATGTACAGTTTGTGCCTCTGACCTTTGCAGAGGAGGACTGCACAAGGGAGAACCCATGAAGCAACTCCCCAATGAGAGATGAAGCACCTTCCTCTCATGGTTACCCTTCGTAAAGATTAAATACAGCAGAGAAGCCGGCAGAAAAGCAGCCAAGGCATCTATCTCTAAGTTATCACTAAGCAAATAATCAGCCAGAGAAGGTAAACATTATTTTCCCGGCATTCTGGGGTGTGAGCCTAATTCCTCCCCTTCAGCATATCTATGCCGTGCCCTGCCCTCTCTCTTTGTCTCCCTCTCCCTCCTCTTCTCCTTTAAAATCCCGCCCTTCCCCATGAGTTGCTCTTGCTTTATAAAATCATAATTGATGCACTCTGCCCTCTGCCTGGAATAATTACATCAGCTTGTTGTTATTGATCTTGTTACTGGGGCCTGTGAATCTGTTCACGTCCCAGCTCGGGAGTGGTGGGAAGAGAAAGCACAACATCCTTAAGATTTCCCCATAAACCAGATGTTTTCTTCAACCCTTACATCTTCAAAATGGTCTCTCTGAAGAAAGATTAGCAAGAACGCAGAAGGCTAGATCTTGTTTTCTCAGCATACCATGAGTCCACACCCAAATAACTGGCAATTCTGGCTTGTGAGCAATCCTGTTTTCGGGACTCATTTTTTAAAGCAACATGTATCATTTCTCCACAACTTGCTTCATAAATAAGCAGTGTTGTGGCTTCTTCTTAGGGATTCCTTGTCATTGTAACTGGGAACAGTGAAGCAGCCCTGTAGAGGAGGCTCCATTCAACACCCACACACCCCTGTGTAGGGGAATAAGATACCTTTATTAATTTATCAAGGGCTACAGCGTTGAGAATTTGGCTAGGACTTATCTAAGGCAGGAAGTTAGACTCAGCTAGGATTTCTCTGCAAGACATGTAGCCTTCTCTATCCTGCCTGGCCACTCAGCAGAGAGCTCCATGCCTTTCCCAGCTGTTATTTCCAGGGTCCAAACAGATGCTGAGTGAAGTGGTCATCAACTCCAGAAGTCATGTGACCTGCTTGCAGCCATTTGCTGTTGTTTCAGCCATTCTGTCTTGGCCAGGGCCAAGTTTGTTCCCACACCCTGGCCAAGGATCTCTTGGCCAAGTCTCAGTGTACTTTTGGTTTGTGCAATTGCAGGCCGTGGGTGCTATTGGCCTCCAAAGGGCTGTGCCCAGGAATGTTTCTAAGTTTTAACATTGCGTAGGAAACTCTCCACGACAAAGAATTCTGTGGCTCAAAAATGCCAATAGAACCTTCCTCCATGGCTGAGGCAGACTTGAAGGTAGTAACAGATCATGATCCTGTAAATTCATTTATTTCTTCATGAATTCATTGTGTGTGTGCGCTAGCATCTGTGCATCTGTGTGTCTCTGTGTGTAGCTGTACACACACACACACAAGCACATATGGAAGTCAGAGGAGGATCTAGTCTCTTACCCTACCACTAACAGTCTCATTTTCCTCAGAGTCTCTCACTGAACCTAGAGCTTGCCATCTGGGCTAGACTATGACTGATGAGCTTCTAGGATATGCCTGTGTCTACCTCTCAGAATGCTGGGTTATTTACCAACCAAATAACTTTCCACAACCAAGTGTGGTTCTATAATCCAGTACTCAGAAGGCTGAGCCAGGAAGATTCTGCCTGCTTACCATACTCCGCAATGCTGTGTCAGGCCATGTCATCTATGCTGTAAACCTTGGAGCCAGTCCTGCTGGTGTAGTTCACATGATTGGTTGGTCTTCCCGGTGTCTCCCCCTCTGTTTTTCCTCTTTCTATTATTGCCCAGCCAATAATAGAGACTATAGACTATATTTAAAATTGATTTTCAAAAATTCTTATCTGAAGTCTAGAACACATTTCTAAAGCCTTGAAATCTGAAGGTGTAGAAGCTATCTTCTCAGCATTCAGCCAGCCATGCAGCTTAGGCTGTTCAGTCGGGAGATATCTGTCTCTTTCTCCCAAAGAAAAGCTCTCTTAGCAAGATGCAGAGCCAGGAGAATGGGACAAGTTGGAGTTATGAAAGGCACCGAGCATCACTGAGCAAGTGGACTGGCGTTACAGGGTAGTAAACAGAACTTCTTAAAACAGAAATACCTCTTTTCCTGGTCGTCTTTTATAAGTCTGTGTTCCTATTCCTTTATTTGTCCTGATGCTCTTTCCTACTGTGTTTAGATGTGGCCTCTGGCCTTACATTCTCCTACTTCTTTGGTGGATCAGGGAGGAACATGATCTGGTGTCTGCAATGGGGTGGGAGTTTCTGCTTCCCTCTACTCTCTTATTAACTCTAATCTGTCTTGATTTGTCTTGATTTTGGAGAAGCTTGACTTAGATGATTAACTACAAATCATAACATGGTTGTGGTTCTCATTTCTACACTGTGACAGGCATCTCACTGTTTCATTAGCTAGAGCCTCCAAACCCACAAAAAGTGAGCAGGTTTCCCAATCAGACGCTTCTGGGCAGTTCTTACATTCCTAAGAGAGACTGAG
Source organism: Rhynchomys soricoides (assembly GCA_019843965.1). Lineage (NCBI taxonomy): Eukaryota > Metazoa > Chordata > Mammalia > Rodentia > Muridae > Rhynchomys > Rhynchomys soricoides. The sequence goes on from JADRCH010000034.1 coordinate 3,479,072, forward strand.
TACTGAAGCCTAGACTGCTGAATGAGACAGAGACAAGCCCCTAACGGAGCCGTGGGTAAACAGGTCTGCTCTGCGTGGGAAGCCCAACCACACAGGTCAAAAGATGTACGTGTATTCAAAGAGGAGAGGGAACGACCTAGACCTGCAGAGCCTAGAGGTCTTTGCAGAGTCGTCATCAGGGTTGGTAACTTTCGGTGTCTGTCACAAATACTTGAACTAAGTGACTGATCAATGTATAAAGCACAAGTGGTTTTTGTGGTGGCTGTGGTGTTTTGTTCTGTTTTGTTTTATTATGGTTTCAGAGATTCCAAGCTGATCCATTGGCACCATTGCCTTTACACCTTGACTGAAGGGAACAAGTGTTAGAGCAAAATTAACTATTCCATGGCCTAGAAGCTGAACACAGAGAAAGAGAGAGATTTGCTCCAATTAGTGCTTTGGAAGGTATGCCCACCAAACCCTACCTCTTTGAGGCTCTACCAGCTTCCTAAGTGCTGAGCTAAAGACAGTGCCATTGACACAGGGGCCTCTGGGGGACATTTGAGGTCCCAGTGACAGCATTGTCAATACTGAGGTAGGAGTCGCATGAAAACAGTTGGTATACAGCAAAGAAGGAAGAGCTTCCAAGTCAAGTGCTGTGTGGCTGCTTCTTCCAGATGGAACTTTTTTCCTGAAGGGAAGAAGAAAACTCATTTCAGCCAAGAACATATTTTATTTACAATAAACCCAATCCCTGCTGTTATTCTACAGGGACCACCAGTGAAAACAGCAACAGCAAACTAACAACAAACCTATTTCAAAGAACAAATAAAATAAACATTAAAAAGAACAAAGTGAAAAACAGCTCTACCCCCACTTTAGGTCATAACTTTAGCCTAGATCCTTCTGACCCTGGTTTCCTCCAATATTGTGTGTGTGTGTGTGTGTGTGTGTGTGTGTGTGTGTGTGTACACGTATGTGTATATACATGTATTTGTATACATACATATATTTTTTAACCCTGATTTAGCCCTTTGCCAATTGCCAGTCTTAATTGTTTGAAGTCATATTTGCTTTCTTTTTCTTGATTATCGATATATTCTGTGCATTTATTTCCTTCCTTGAGATTTTCTTCCCCAACAATAGTATCTCAATGTCAACTTCACAGTGTCCTTCATTGGACATAACTCTAATCTGGGCGTGGACACGCTGATTACTTTTTGCCTGATGACTTTTAATGATGGAACAGGACTTGATTAAAACAACCCTTTCCCATTACACTCTAATAAAGACCTTGGTCAGAAAGCCCGCCTTCTGTTCTCTTATTTTTCAAACCGAGTGTGTCTTAACCCTCCCACATGGATTTTAAAACTGCCTTGCTATTCTCTTAGAGGTTTTTTCCCTGTGTTTTTAAAAATGCATAGACTATCTTTTGAAGATTGCGTCTTTGTAATGTTCAGTCCTTGCAAATACATTCTAAAATCTGCAACTCAGCACTTCTTCTGCCCCTCGCTAGTATTCTGCATCAGAGCTGAAGAAGATTTCTCCTGTCCTGCAGAGGCTGAGTTTAATCCCAGACTGAGTCGGTTTTGTAAGCAAGTGGGCCTGTTTTTGTGAGTAGCGTCATAATTTTTGTTTATAACTTCCCACTTATTACTGCTGCAAGAGAAGATTAATTTCTATTTATTGCATCTCCTGTAGGCTCACTTAATTCTTACTTTGAAATTCCGTTGTGAACTTTAATTATTTTGTGATCTTCTTGATTTTGGAGAACTTGTAGGTGGATAATTAAGTTTCTGCAAGTGAGAACACTTTTGTCTTTCTCCCTCTGTAGGCTTGGACAGGTACTTTGTACTTTAGCTGGATAGAGCCTCCAAACTCATGTTAAGCTGCGTAGGTTCTAAGAGAAAACAGATCTAAAGTGTCTCATTGTGTTTGATGTTTGCCTGGGTTTCTGAGGAGACCATGTGGAGTGTGTGTGTGTGGGGGGGGGGGTGCTTCTTTTCTGATCATAATTTTCTGAGAGTTTCCCAAATTGATAGGACTTGAATGTTTAGACATTTTATGTACCAGATGAGATATACACTCAGTCTTTCCTTTCAATCCATACTGTGGTGATCAGTATGAAAGCAAGCCAAGAGCGTACAAAGGGCACCCAAACCAGGAAGGGCTTTTCATGAAGACACCGACCCCACAGGTAGCACTTTGAGGAAACCGCACTCCTCATCCTGGTCCCTACCTGGCAATGACTAACATACAGCATCTAATATTGAACATGGAGCTCTCTTCCCATTCTCTGAATATGCCCTTATTGATTATAGCATATCCTAAATTTTAAGTGTGACTCAGTCCCTTAAATAAATAAATAAATAAATAAATAAATAAAGCAGCATTTATTTAATGAAGGAAAGCACACAAGCTGCAGCACACATGTGGCAGACGATAACTCCTGTGGAGATAGATTTCTCCTCCCACTTCGAGGCTTCTGGGAACTGAACTCCAGTCATCATGCTTAGTGGCATGGACCGTCATCCACTGAGCCGTCTTGCCAGCCCTGATTCCCGTTTTCTTTAGACATTTTGCAGCACTTACCCTAAGAGAACTGTACTAATAATTTTCATTCCTTTGTGGTGCTTATAGTTCTGAGCGATTAAGGAGAGAATCTGGGTTTCCTTCCTAGCTTTTTGAATCTGTGTGCATTACTGGCATGAACCAGTCCCTCATTGGCATTCTATTCTAGATCCAGACCAAGGATCTAGAGGTGGTGGAGGATTGATAAAATCATTTCTATCTCCCTGGACCTCAGTTTACCCCATTTTCAAACACGTGTTGAATATATCACTTACGCGTTTGGTTTTTGTTTGTTTTGCTTTGTTTTATCAAGTCTTTAAAAATATGTTATCTCTTGAAAATATTGACTGAGCCCAGTCAAAGAGCTTTTAATTTACCTGTTGTCGGTTTTGCCCTGACTGAGTAAATTTAGCAGGGTCCTCTAATTTCTCTGACATTTTGGAATCTGTATTTGACTTTCTATTAAGTTTTCTTACTAGTGGCTAAATGTTTTAAGATAAACTTTACTCTTGACAACTATGACTGACAACTGCAGTGCTTTGCTTTGGGTTTCATTGCTGTGAAGAGACACTATGACCAAGGTAACTCTTACAAGGACAACATTTAATTGGGGCTGACTTACAGTTTCAGGGGTTCAGTCCATTATCATCAAGGTGGGAGCATGGCAGCATCCAGGCAAACATGGTGCTGGAGGAACTAAGAGTTATACATCTTGATCCAAAGGCAGCCAGGAAGAGATTAGCTTCCACACTAGCTGGAGCCTGAATATAGGAAACTGAAAAGTCCACCTACACAGTGACACAGTTCCTCCCACAAGACTACGCCTCCTTCAATGAGGTCACACCTCATAATAGTGTCACTTTCTCTGACCAAGCATTCAAACATACGAATCTACAGGGCCAAACTTATTCAAACCACCACATAGAGTTTTTGTTTTGGTTTTAGTTTTCTTGCTTCCTTGTTCATTGCGGATAGGCATAATATTTAAAACTTAGCCTGAACTTGACCCAAAGTAGATGCTTCGTTGATAAAAGATTGTCTACTAAGTTTGGGTTTGGTTGACTTTCTGTCATGGGTTCTATTTCTCTCCTTCCTCAAATTCTCTAGGATGGCATTATGCCATTGACCATAACCTAGAGCCCACTTCAATTCCATAAATATTCTCATCTAAGGCTTCTCTTCATTGAGAAGTCAGTCCAATCCCTGCTCCTTCTGTCTATGTTAGGATGGGACAGAATAGCATCTTAAAAAATCATCCAGTATGCTCAGAGTCTAGTGTCCTTCCATTACCTCGTGAGCCTTCTCTGTAGGCAGATATTTGCAGAATGATGCTCCTTACCTCAAGGGAAAGATGGGATTGCCTCTTTCATTCTTTGAGAAATCTGTTTTCATGGGGGAAAAAAAGTAGGTACATAAATAAGTATAATAAAATTTGGAGGAATTGTTATTTTATAGTATGAAGGATAATGAAGTGAATCTATAACTTCAGTGAGGGGGGAGTGAGAACTGAGGGATCCCTGGGGGAAGAGCAGTGTGGGATACCAGAATTCCTGCTGCACTAGAACCTGCCACCGTCAGAACAACTTGGCTGCGGGACCTTAGATCATGTGGTAACTCTGAATGCAGCGTGCCATGGCATGAGTGTGGCATACCTCCCATAAGCCCATGTGTTTAAACAGCTGGTGGCACTGTTTCATAGATCATGAAGCCCTTAGATGATAGAGCCTCACTAAAGGGTCTGTTGGCAGCAGGCCTTGAGGTTTTAGAGACCAACACTATTTCCTGTTCATACTGTTTCCTGACTGTAGATATCCTGTGACCAGATACTTTACTCCTGCCACTGTGATTGATGGTATCCCTCAAACTGTAAGCCAATATAAAACCCTTTCTCCTTTGGGTTGTTTTTGTCAGGTACTTTGTCATAGGAACAGGAGATTGATAGATGTCAGGCTAACCTCTGTTCTCCTTTCCAAGGATGATTTAGGGAGCTAGAAAAATGTGGGATGGAAAGAATGATGTGTCAGTCAGATGAGCATCAGATGTCCTCAGAGGTTTAGGATGATGTAATATCAGAAGTGACCTTGCATCAATAAGGGCAGAAAAATTATTACAAGCCATAGTTGACTCTGGCTCCTTAGCACAGTGTGGTCTAGATTTGAAAAATGAGTAGGAATCTGGCTGTTGAGTTGGAGACCTATCATCGGTGGCATCCGAAGAAGGACTTGCGTGCATCAGCTCCTAAAGAAGAGCAAGAATGAGGACATGTCAGGGAGTGTCCACATGGACAGCTGATGGTCCAGCCTGTAGGCTTTCCTTAGGGACTTCATGTTGCCATGGATACCCATCACAACTTAGAACATCAACAGGAGAGCAAGGAAGCAACTGAGCTGAGATGTCTAGAGGCCAGATGGAGATATCTCCTAATGGAATCCTGGTTTGTATGGAAAACTGAGGTTGTATGTTTTCCACATCTGAATTTGTAAAGTGAAATTCCCACCTCCTACAGTTTTGCAGTCCCTCCTCATCTCTAACAATGCCCGTCAGGGCTTCAGCAATGTGCTCCACTGGGATGAAACTTATGTCCATTCTTATCTCTGAACACTTAAACTCCCCTTTGCTCCTCTTCTTTGTCATAACTGAGGATGGGGCTTTCCTGACACTTGCTTGGTAAGAACATGGAGTTGCATGTCACCACACCTTATATCTAATTGGTGTCTGAATTTTACCATATAATTTCCCAACCCTGACTTCACAGAGTGGGGGAAAACCCTACAGAAATTAAAAGGAAAACAAAGAGCTTGAGGAAGGTGTTTACTGGGGGGGAGGGGGGGGTAATGCTTCTCCTCTTGTTTGTGAGTCTCTGTGCACAGTTCTAAAAGCAGGGCTATAATCAGAAGGATTTGAAGTTTGGTGATACCTATAATTTGCCGTGTCTGGCCTATTGATAAGCCACGACTCAAAATTTTTGTTGGCCTTTTTAATTTTAATCTTCACTCAGACTACCTCAGGTGTTACTTGTATAGCAATGGTCATAACCCCCACTTTTGAAGACATGCGCAGTGTCTGGAAAAGAGTGTTTTTAAATTTAATTTAATTTATTTATTTTATTTTGCATTCTCTTAGGGACAAGAGACTTCTGTTTAAGGCCCCACCAGGGTTCGTCACACAAAAACAAGAGCTGATTCTGTGAAGTTTTCTTTCAGGCTGAGATTCTGAACAAAATTCTTGGGAAATTCTTGGGTTGTTTCTTGTCTTCCATTTGCCGTGTGGAATTCATCATCCCTCGGAAATGTGCTTGTAGTTTAGTGACGTGTAATTTCTCCTCACTTCGTGCTTGAGTTTTAACCACTACAGATGTTTTCCCTCTTACGTCTGCTGTCCAGTTCCCTCCAGAAATGGCAAAGAAAACTTTATTATGTTAATTTCCTAATACCATAGAAGAATTTGTAAGGGCAGGGTGAACTGCCAAAGGGTTTTGGTTTATCTGCTCTACACAAAGAAGGGAGAGGCTAAGTGATCTCTGGTTACAAGGAACAGATATAACGTGTTACTACGGACAGAAGAAGAGGAAGATAGACAAGTGTGACAGGGAGTGTCCACCGTCCATCCATCCTTCCATCCGTCCATCCATCCATTCAAACAAGGCTAAAAACTCCAACTATGTATTACATGCTGGGCTGGTCTCTGTTGCAGAGGCTCTTGGAGTCTACAGGAAGAATGTGTCCCATAGATAAACACAAAAGATAGGTCAAAGAAGTACATGATATGAAAAACGAAAGAGGGTTTTTAGTTTGTTTGTTTGGTTGGTTGGTTGGTTTTTTGTTTTGTTTTTGGCTTAAAGGATATCTGAATTGAATTTTGAAGATGGAAAAGAATCTCTTTCCATCTTCTTGCAGAAAGGGTTGTGCGTGTGTGTGTGATAACTATATGTATGTCTTTATGTATGTGTGCATGTATATGTATATATATGTGTGTCTCTCTGTATGTATGTTGGTACACTGTATATGCGAGTATATATGTATGTGTCTGTGTATGTGTGTGCATGCATGCACGTGTGTATGTATGTGTATGTAAAGTCAAAACATAATGCAGAAGCTGTGTTTACCAAAATGAGTAATTCAAGGCTTTGCTACATGGAGTGGGAGTCAGAAATAAGATATGGTTTAGATCATGATGGATAAGAATGCTTTGTAAAGCATGTGTCTGCGTCACCATGCCCATGAAGAGAAAGGGGACAGATGAAACGAGTACATGATGTGAATGGGTCAGCCAACAGGTTCAAAGCTGAACAAAGGGCTCAACGAGTGATTCCTAGACTAGGGCTGGTGATTTTAAGCAAAATCTTGTCTCAGACAGCAGCAATGTAAACAAAAACACTGTAGCTTCTGAAAATTTCTTAGACAATAACAAAAGGAGTAACAGCACAATTTTAGAAGTTGTATAAGATAGGCACAGTCACCTCAGGCTACATACAGACACCTTGTTACAAGAAAACAGAGAGAGAAAGAAAAGAAGGAAGGGAAGAAGGAGAGAGGGAGGGGGAGGGAGGGAGATGGGGGGGGAGGAAGCACTTCTTCAGAAATGGAGACTCAATTTATACTCGTAATTAGATTTTGTGAATTAATAAGATTAGCAGAAACAAAATACACTGCATGAATTAAAGTCTGTTTTGTCTCTTTAAACAGACTTTAAAGAGATAAATTCATGTTTTGGTGATTTTGCTCATAGTTGTGACCAAATGTCTCACAAGGAGCAACATAAGGGAGGAAGGATTCATTCAGGCTCACAGTTTGAAGGACACAGTCCACCACAGTGTCTGCCTGTGTAGGTGTGCACATGTGCTCCTTAGTAAGGAACATGTGTGACTTCAGGGATTTCAGGTTGTTTATATCTCTGAGGATGGAAAAAGAGAGAGAAGGAGGTTAATGCTGTGACACTGTCACTCACTGGCTGCCTGTTCTTTTCAATTTTATTCTTCTTAGGACCCCAGGCCATAAATGGTACAACCCTCGTCAGGATGGGTTAGTTGTTCACTCTCACAGACAATCCAGGTATTTTGTGGCTGATTGCAAAGCCAGTCAGGTTGACAATGAAGGTTATAGCTTGTCTGCTAAACACAAAGTGTTCTTAGATCAACTGAGACACCAGGAGTCTAAGGATGCAAGTGTTGTTCTAAATCTTCCTCTCTCTCTCTCTCTCTCTCTTTGTCTCTCTCTGTCTGTCTCTCTCTGTCTCTCTCTCTCCCCCTCCTCTCTCTGTCTGTCTCTCTCTCTGTGTCTCTGTCTCTCTCTCTGTCTCTCTCTGTCTCTCTGTCTGTCTCTCTCTCTCCTCTCTGTCTGTCTCTCTCTGTCTCTGTCTCTCTCTGTCTGTGTCTCTCTGTCTGTCTCTGTCTCTCTCTCCCCCTTCTCTCTATATGCATGTGCGTGTGTGTGTGTGTGTGTGTTTGAACTTCATTCTTCCGGGCACTAGGAACAAGGAGGGGAAAGAGCAAAAGGTAGAGTTTGAAAAGATTTAGGAAAGAAAAATTATCATAAAAACAATAGTCTATATTTACTTTGTCTTACCAGAGAAAAGGTTAGAAATTAACACAAGGAATGCAAAATGTTTGACCCAGACAGCAAAGTGGGTCTGTGTGCATATCTGCATATCAGTCCATGTCATCATTAGAAATGTCATCCACTACTTTGGAGACAGGGGCTCTCATTGACCTGGAGTTCATGGACCAATGGATCCTAAGGATCTGTCTGTCTGTCTGTCTGTCTTTGCCTCCCCAGCACTGGGATGACCAGTGTGTACCACTGTACATGGTGTTTTATATAAGCTTGGGGGTTTTAACTCGGGTCCTCATGCTTGTGAGACAAGCACCTTGCCAAGGGAAATGTCTCCACAGCTCAGCACCAGCACTTTCCATTTCTTAACAAAGAGCAAAAGTAGGTCAAAATCCTGATACTAAGGACAGCAGGTGGGACAGAAGTGCACATGTGCACTTGACTGTTGACCTTAAGAACATTTCTTCCTTGGGGTTTTATAGACTTGGAATATATTGAAAAATCTTTCTGTAAATGAAATCAACATTCATTAAACTCACTGAGAGATTTAGTTAGCAAAACAGCCTAGACATTTTATTGGGTTTTATAACAGGGAGCATTGTAAACATTTAAACATCAAAGCAGGAAGCAACTAACTACAGAAATTTCTCTGCAGAGGGAAGGCACTTTGGGGGGACCGTGACTCTCTGGAGAGAAAATGTATTCAACAGAAGACTGAAGTCAGACAGATGTTTTATTTGCTATGGATCCCAGAGCAATAACCCTGGTGAGCTTTCTTTCACCAGGACTCTATTATCTTTCCCCCTCTGGCACAAGTTCCCTGGCCTCCACCTGGTTCCCCTTTGTTGCCATAACTCTTCTAGGCTGGTTTTGGGACCTGTGGGCCAAGAATGGAGATGAAGATACCACCATGCACTCAGAAGTGAATCATTGCTGCACACAAGGCAGAAGCAGCTCCCTCCAGGATGGGACACTTAAAACAGTCGCTTGAAACTTGAATTTTTACTAGAGATTCACCTTAATGGTCTTTTAAATCCTTCTGGAATAAAGATATCACTTTTACATAGTATATCTCAACTTTTTTCAAGACATTAAATGTGCAACTGTATTCCAGACCCCGGGAGACACAGACTGATAAGACATAGTATAAATAGGAGGAAGGAGCTGGACATGGCAGTGTGTGTTATAGTCCCAGCTCTCGGGAGGCAGGAGAGACACTTGAGAGTGAGTTCAGCCTGAGCTGTATGTGAGTTCAGGGGCAGCATGGCCTATGTATAGCAATACCCTGTCTCAAAGAAAACAGGAGGAGGGAGAAGATGGAGAGGAGGAGGAAGAGGAGGAGGAAGAGGAGGAGGAAGAGGAGGAGGAGGAGGAGGAGAGGGAGGGGGAAAGAAGTAAAGAAAAGGGAGAGGGGGAAGAGAGGGGGAGGATGGAAAGAGCCAGTGCCTCCACCTCCACTGCCATCTGCCCAGTACTAGAATTGTAGACACACATCACTATGTCCCCATTTTTATTCTGTGCTAGAGATTGCACTTAAGACCCATGCATGCTAGGCAAGCACTCAACCAACTGAGCTTTATTCCCAGTGAGAGATACTCTTCACTGAGTGTGTTTGAATATGTGTGTAAGTTTGTATCTGAGTGTGTAAGTGTGAGTGTGTGTGACAATGTATGTGACAGTGTGTGGGACAGTGTGTGTGACAGTGTGTGAGAGTACAAGTGTATATGACTGTGTGTGGGTGAGTGTGCATGTGGATGTGTATGTGAGTGCATATGTGTTCAAATGTGTGTGAGTGTGTGTGTGTGTGTGACTGTGTGTGACTGTGAGTGTGCATGTGACAGAGAGGGAGAGAGACAGAGAGACCTGAGACTTGCACAGCAGCTGAAGGCCTTGAGCAGAGGTTGCAGACTCAGGCGGACACAGGGATCGAGGAGGCTGCTTGGACTGGTAAAGTAAAGATACTTCTGTATGAAAGGGCATCCCCACCATTGCTGTAAGAGGCTCTCTGGCCAGACTTCAGCTCTGTGTGAGGAACCTGAAATCTGGAGGGCTGAAGTATATTTAACCTTCTTTACAAATTATCTTCCCAAGCCTGATGTGCTCCAGATATGGCTCACATCAGACCAAAGCAAAAAAGGCAAGACCAGCAGGGACTTGAACCCACAGAGACATTCTAGTCCTCCAAACTGGAAGAACACTGGGGTATCACTGGTACTTTCTAGAAGGTTTTAATTCAACCCCTAGTAAAAAGGAAGCTTACACAAAGTTTAATGCATATATATATATATATATTCAATTCCAGTATTGGTCCAACATGACTTTTTCTGGAGAGCATTTTGGGGGAACTCAGTGTAATGTAACTTATACTCCCCCTCCCCAGATAGGGGTCCAGTAACGAACATGGGAACCTCCAAGCCATGTGTCTTAGTCAGTGTTCTATTGCAGTGAAGACACACCATGACCAAGGCAACCCCTAAAGAGAAAGTATTTCATTGGGGCTTACTTATATTCAGAGGTCTAGTCCACTATCATCAGGATAGAAAACATGAGAGCACACAGGGTGGTGTAGTTCTGGACAGGAAGCTGAGAGTTCATTTGGATCAGCAGGCAGCTGAAAGAGAGAGACACTGGGCCTGGCTTTAGCATTTGCAACCCCAAAGACCACCCCCTATGACACACTTCCCCCAACAAAGCCACACCTACTCCATCAAGGCCACACCTCCTAATCCTTCTCAAATAGTGCCACTCCTAATAACGAAGCAATGAGTTTACGGAGGCTCTTCCTATCAAAACAGGCATGCATTGGCTCTCCCTAAAGACAAGAACATTATTTTGTATTAGTGACCTTTCTTGCCACTGTGACTACATATTCAGCAAGAAGCAACTTGAGAGAGAAAGGACTGATTTTGTGTTACACTTTGAGGAAAGCCTGGCAGCAAAAAGTAGCTGGTCACATTGTATCCACAGTCAGGAAGCAGAGAGCAATGAATGTGGGTGCCCAGTTTATTTTCACCTTTTATTCAGCCTTGAAATCCCTCCCACAAAATGGAATCCTCTAAATTTCCAGTGGGTCTTCCCTCCTCGCTTAGCCCTAATCTCTAATCTTCTTCACACACAAGCCTGGAGATTTGTTTCCATGGTGATTCCGAATCCCATCCAGTTGACCATCAAGATGAACCATCACATACTGTAACAATCAGCCTAAGGCAATACCAGACATCTGTTGAATGACGAATCTTTACACAGTAGCAAAAAGGAAATGTTTTGTACATGCATACATCCAGGAATTCGTGGGAAATTACATCTTTAAAAACAAAAGCATCCAAAAAAAAAAAAAATCAGTTCCATGCTTTTGTTTGATACAGCTTTCCAGATAAAATAATGGAGACACAGGCAGCTCAAGCGAGTTCTGTGGGTTGAAAAATGAACGTTGTTGTGCCTGATCTTTATTGTCTCATATTTGTAAATGGAAAGTACTCTGGAAAAGCCATTCATCAGCAAGAAGTCACAGCTCGCTACTCAGCAGAATTAAATTCTCCAATGTGAACTGATTTTCTAGATAAGCCACATGTTAATCAATCATGTCCTATAACATGATCCTTTTAAATCATTAGACTGTATTTTCAGGTCTCCTGTGCTGTGTACAGAGAACAATGGGGCCTTTAATGAGAGAGTTTCATGCTTGAGTGTTCATATCGGTAGAGGAAACAAAGCTAGCACTTTGGAAGGAATGATGAAAATATCTGTTTCCTAGGCTTAAAGGGAAGAGCATGCCCTCTCGGTTGTCCTCATCAAGATTTAGACCAGATTCTCCCAAAAAATCCATTAATTTTTAACAAAATAACCATTTCCCAATCCCTTTCCAAAGCCCTTATACTGTGAAGCCGAGCAAAATCAAAATGATAGTGTAGCTCATGATTGCACTGGGTCAGTGAAAGAACAGTATGCTCCCAGTCAACATGGGTGTTAGGGAATAAAGTTTACCAGGGTCCCCCCCACACACAGGAAAATCTACCCCCAACAAAGCTGTGCTTGGAGCTCAAGGATTTAATGGTTACTAGTGATTATCAGTTTGACAGGATCTAGACTCACCGACCAGGCAAACCTCTGAGGAGGGAGTGTGTGGATCCGGTTAATTGAGGTTGAAAGACTCGGCTTACATTTGGGTTGCACCCTCCTCTGGGCAGGAGTCCTGGGTGGAACGAAAAGGAGAAAGCAAGCTTGGCGCCAGCGTTCATTTCTCTTCTCTTCTTGCCTATGAATACAATGCAAGCAGCTGCCTCAACCCCCTCCCCCCACGCCATCCCCACCATGGTGGACCATGCTACCCCAAATAAACCCCGTCTTCCATAAGTATGTTCTCACAACGCCGAGAAAAATAATTCAGTGCGTCAACGTCATATTGAAGGCTAAGTGGAACGGGATCATAAAGAGGGGCCGTGCCTGAAAGTGTCTGTGACTTTATCAGAAGAGATGGGAGAAATGTGTGCACACAAAGAGGGCCATGTGAGGGCCATTTGTGAACCAAGAGGAAAGGACTTGGAAAACCAGTCCACATCCCAGCCTTGGACTTCAAGGCTTCAGAACTTTGACTTTTATAAAACAAGCTTGTTGTTGGCTGTACATCCCACCTTGAGCACGCTGCTATAGCTGTCCCACAGCCTAACACAGCCACCCTTAAAACTGAGGACATTGTTCTATTTGAATGTTGACACCAGGATAACCTTGTTAAATCTATTTTTTTTTCTTTCTCCAATTAGTCTACTTCTTCCACCCATGCTAATGACTTCTAACATCTAATCAGAGAAAATAGGCATGACAACACAGATGGACGGATGCTTTTCTTCTGTGACAGTATGACAGCTAAAGCAGTGTGACAAGGACTGACATCCAGGCTTGAATCTGATGGACAACTGTGACCGTAAGAGGAGGGAAGTAGAGTAGACATCTCTTAGGCAGCAGCTGTTTAAGTCATCCCGAGTCCATCTACACAGCCTGTTCCAAGAACCTTGAATCATCTAGGGATGAGTGGGAACAGCCCTGTCATACAGATAACTATGAGACGCGCTGGTGCTGAGGCCCCAATTCTGCAATGGAGGGCTCCTCGGCAAACACCATCAGAGTTCATGGTCAGGTCAGAGGTCACTGGCTAGTCTAATCAACAGATGTCTGTAGTGTTTAAAGAATTTGGATGACAATATTAAAATCTGGGGAATTTTTAGGTCTCCTTTGGAGAGACACGTACTTGTATCTTTGCCCAGTTTTAAACTGGGCTTTTCTTTCTATTGAGAGGTAAGCATTATCTTGTACCTGAAATAGTGACCTTTCTGACATCTGGCCTGCAAGACTTTCCTCTGTGTTGTTGGTTCATTCCATGTCATGAACAGTCTGTTTCATGTGACAGAGCTGTGACTGCTTGTTGTCACTTTTGTTGTCTGAACTTTTGGGATTCCATCAGAACCAGACCAAAACCAGAGAAGCTTTCCACGCTTTCTTCTGTGGTTTTAGTCTTAGGTTCGAGTCTTTCGTCCATTTTAAGCTGGTGCCTTTATGGGTTCACTGTCATTCTCTCACATGTGGCATATGGTCCCTGTCATTCTTTATTAGGAATTGTATTTTTGCATTTTTCATTGTTTTATTATTTTACACCTATTTGTATATCAGTTGTATTTGCATAGGGACTTTTACCCTATGATCATAACCAACATACCCATTAACTATGTATTTAATATGACTTATCACACTGTCTAAGATCTACACGGCACTGCTTCAATTTAACCGTAACAGAGGTGCTTTCACTATTTCATGTAAGTAAAACCTTTTGTTGATATTTTCTAGAAATTCTTTTTTAGACTTAGGTCTTTTCTACTGAAATGGGTTAAAAATGTTCTTGTTTTGGCTTTTTATCAAACAGCTGCATTTATGGAGATAATCACAGTTCCTTCCTGATTTTTACAAATATGAAAATATGCATTGACTGATGTTCTTAACAATGAAATACCTGACTTTTCTGAAGTCTTCCCTACTTGTGCGTGATGCTTTAAAATCATTGATGGGTGTTATTAGAAAAGGTATCATCAAAGGCTTTTCTATCAATGAGCACGAAAGAGTTTGATCTGTAATGTCAGTCTCAAAATAGGTCAATCTTTCTTCAGCGCCTGTGTTAGGAACTCAGCCAAGTAAGACCCAGCCGATGTGACTCTGTTATCTTTAGAGATGGCATCCTTTCTCAGAGGGGAAGAGGTTAGGGGCAGACCACCTTAATGCACTCTGGAACTGGCAGGATTCGAGTTTCTGTTCTGCTGAGGCCTGCCCTGTTTCTGATTTTTGCCCTCCTCCTGAGACACAGCCATCCAGCCTCTGAACTGCCTATTTGCAGAGCATTCTCCTTTGTAACGCCTTGATGTTAAAATTCTACCTCATCTGCATCCCCAGCCTGCTAAAATGCTCTACCACCTTAGCCTCCAGCCCTCCTCCCTGCCCCTTGATGCCTCCGCTGTGTGCACAGCTTACAATTCTGCGTAAGAAAACAGAATCTGCACAGAGTTCCACAACGGTCATTCCCTTTCCTCTGGGGCTTTAGAGCCTTCTCAGGTTCTGGCTCACTTAATAATCCTGTCTCCAGCGTTTGTCACCTCAGGCTAGGAAGAGTGAGAAACGCTTGGGCTGTCATCTTTCCTCTTGGTTCCTTGTCCCCACACCACCTATCACAACTTAGTAAACGTTACAACACAGAAAGTGATTCGGTGGCCACAGCACGTTTCCAAAATCTGCTTCCTCCCCAGAGCTGCTTACCAGCTGCTTGCTCATTGATTCACACCGTATCCAGCGTTTGTTTAGGCAGAAGGTTGGCCTATATGGGCTACTCCATCAGTACTGGGGGGGGGGGGGGGCAGGACAGACTTGCTGATGTCAGATTTTCCATGAGTCTCAGGTCATCATTATGGGAGACCTTATCAAGTTTCTACCCTCCCCATAAAACTAGGTCTTGCTCGATTCTATTTATTTGTATAGGAACTGGATTGTGGAGATGGCTCAGGTAAGATAATTGTCCCTCAAGGATTGAAGACCCATTCAGATCTGGAGCAGCCTGGCCCACAAGTGCTGGTGCACACATGTGATTCCAGCACTGGAGAGGTAGAGAGAGGAGGCTCCCTGGGGAATGCTGCCCAGACAGCTTAGCCGAGCCAGCAGCCGGCACGAGGTCCCATTGAGAGATTCAGTCTTAAATCATTAAATGGGGCAGATGGAAGGATGTCTCATGGTTTAAAGTCCTTACTGCTCTTACAGAGCATCTGGGTTTAGTTCCTAGCACCCACAAGGTGGCTCACAGCCATCTATAACTCCAGTTCTAGAGGATCTGAAGCCATCTTGTGGCCTCTAAAGGCACCATCAACTCATGTGGTATACAGACACACAAGCAGGCTAAACATAAACATAAACAATAATAATAAAGGTAGAGGCTGATTAAGGAAGGTGTAGGCCTCTCTCTCTCTCTCTCTCACGCACGCACACACGCGCGCGCGGGCGCAGGGTTGCAGGGTGGGGAAACACATCACTAGAAAAGCCTTCATCATGTATCCCTCTGCAAGTGCGTGTCGGTGTAGCATGTTGAGATTCAAACCCAGGACCTCTTCTAAGCCGGTCTGCGTCTCTAATACGTATCCCCAAAGCTTGCATCCTATCTTTCAAAGCTTCCTTGAGCTAGGAGTAATTTTCGCCACGCTGGCTAGAGCATGCATGTATTCTTGAAGCCAACCGCGGATACTCTACAGATAGACCCAAACGGTTAGTCAGAACGGTTGCCCAGCAGGGAGCCATCACCCTGCAATCCGTCATGTTTCATCCTTTAAAAAGTCATTCCCGGATAAATGATGGCAACTTCGACCAGCACACAGGAGCTGGGAAGATTCAGGCATGGGTGATGCTTGCAAGGCTGGAAAAACATTCACAGG
>JADRCH010000034.1:3495225-3555717 GCA_019843965.1 Rhynchomys soricoides
GATTCAGGCATGGGTGATGCTTGCAAGGCTGGAAAAACATTCACAGGCGTTCCTGGAAGTTTTAGGAATGAAAGCAGACGTGTTACTCATCTAAAAGGAAGGCAAGCAGCTCACCCCCCCACCCCCCCCCCCCCCCCCCCCCCCCCCCCCCCTGCGCGCTCCTGCCCCCCTTCCCTCTAAGCAGTTGCTGGTGGAACTTTCCCTGCTGGTACTAACTGCTCTTCAAGAATGTTCTTGTTTTTCAAGAGGCCCTTGGCTGGGAGAGGTCTCTCTCTCTCTCTCTCTCTCTCTCTCTCTCTCTCTCTCTCTCTCTCTCTCTCTCTCCTCTCTTGCTCTTGCTCTCTCTCGCTCTGTCTCCTTTCTCCTCGCTCCTGTCTGATCTTCATTCTCATTTTCTCCCCGACTCTTCTCACTCTCTCGCCTCTCTTCTCTTCGTTATTTTTTCTCTCCTCCTCTCTCACCCCCCCTCCCCCCAATCTAACAAGCGCTGCCACAGGCCTGACATTCCTAGGTGGTGTGGATATCGCACACACCCATAAAGACAAGAAGGCTAGGAAGTTCTCGCTGAACAAATCACCACCAACGCTGCCAGCGTGGTGCGTGGTGCGTGGTGCGTTTGAGAGTCTCTCCACAGACATCCATCGAACGACTTTGGGGATTCGGGTCACGTGACCAGTCTGCTCCAGGGTTATTCCTGAGATAGCCAGCTTGAAAACATCTCCTCCGGAGCCAGCTGCAGAAACACAGGTTGCTGCCTGGCTGCTCGTGTGAAACCATCGTTCGCTGGTGCTTCTACTGGAAATTAAGTTCATGCCTCTGTGAGAGCCATAAAGATTTGCAAATGCGGGAAGAGGCATTTTTATGCCAAAATGGCAGCTGTGGCTGTTTTCTGCCCTGCTTGGTCTCAGGGACAGCTCTGTTCTGTGTCTAAGGATGCCATTGCCCCTGAAGAAAGCAAGCCTGTGGTTTTTAACTGACTCCCTGAGCATCCTCACCATGTCACCCCGTTCACACAGCTTCGTCAATACTGTCAGGGAAAATTACCATCATGAAGCTCATTAAGACAAAGACACCTTGGTTTTACACACACACACACACACACACACACACACACCCCACTCCTGGGCTCTGCTAAAGGAAGTTCCCAAGGTGCTGATGCATAAGAGAAGAGAGGAGATTTTGAAACAAAGGAGAGCTTATGCCACAGGAAGTATCAGACACAGAGGAATTTATGGTTTAAATGTGAGCCGTCCGTCATGCGTTCATGTCTTTGAACACTTGCTCTCCAGCTGGTGGCTGTTTGGTCGAATTGTGGAACCATTAGGAGGTAAACACTTGTATCGGAAGTCTATCCCTGAGGGGTAGGCCTTGAGGTCTTCGAGCCCAGCCCTCCCTCCTGTTCACTCTCTGCTTCTTGACTGTTGGTGCAATGTGACCAGACTCTGGTTCCTGTCCCCACGCCGTCCCCACCAGGATGAAATGCATCACCCTGAACTGTAAGGCAGGAAAACTTTCCGTGCCTTTACATCGATTCCTGTCAGACATTTTGGCACAGCAGTGATAAAAGTCACCAATACAGCTGCAGTTTTTCGAATGGTTTCTGAATGCATTGACGTCACATGTGTGGGCCACCTCATGCTCCATCTGATAAGAGGAAGGCTGTAAGTCATTAACAAATTCACTTCTGCCTACCCAACCAAATCCCCCCTGGTTGGACCAAAATGACCAGTCTTTCTGTTATGGAGGCCACCCTCTGGAGAACAGTTAGTTTACTGGAACTTTAGTGGGGAAGTTTGATGCAACCAATCTTTGCCTCTTTTGTAGTAGAAAAGAAAGTCCATTTTCAGAATTAGCTTCCTATTTCTTTCTTGCCAGGGTTCTTCCCCTGCTATCTTTTCTTCGCCAAGGTAGCAGCAACTACTGTCACTAAGGGAACAATCAAGAATAAAATGTCAGAACAACAGAGATGTAGCCATGGAATAAAAGCCCAGTGTTTCAAAACACTGCCCCGCTGTATCTCTAAGGAAATTAGTTTGCTCTGATTTCCTGCCATGGCTGTAGGAAAATAGTATGAGCCAAATATTTTTTTAAAAATAAAATACTTTGGAGTAATTAGTAAACATGTCAAAATGTACCTTTGTTGTTTCTACATGAAAATTGTAACCCACAATTAATAATTAATATACCCTTGGCCCCACTCTAAATACTGGCGAAGCCTTTCTCTTTCAGAATGAAAGAAAAAAAAATCCAAGAAATCAATTAGTCCTGTAGTTCCCTTGGGATCTTTCTCTAGTTTGCTTTGCAACCAAATCGTACCATTCCAGAACAAGAAACCTGGTTACCGTTCTCTTGCATAAATTCTAGACACAAGGAGGCACAACACATGTGCTGAGATTACCTGCCTGGACCGGGGAGATGACGCAGTAGGAAAATGCTTGCCTCCAAAGTTCAAGGACCTGAGTTTGGTCCCAGAACTTACCTTAAGATGGAAGCAGAAACAGGAGGATTCGGGTTCTTGATTTGACCCAGCCTGGTCTATTTGATAAGTTCGAGGGCAGTTAGTGATCCAGTCTCAAAAACAAAACAAAAGCAAAAAACCAAGGTGGATGGTAGGTGAGGAATTATACTCAGGGCTGTCCTTTGATTTCCGTATGTACATGACACATGCACACACATACATATATCATACATACAGAGAGACATTTACACACACACACACACACACACACATGAAAACAAACCCCCAAATATTATTTTCTGTGTGGAGGAGGATTGATTGGTTGTTGCATTCTTTTTGTTTGTTTGTTTCCATTACACAAATGGCCAGTGAGGACTCTCACCCAAATCACCAAGTTGGACAGGGGCTGAGAGTGATTCCGCAGTTAGGAACATTTACTGCTCTGTCAGAGGACCAAAGTTTGGCTACCAGAACTCACATCAGGCAGATCACAACTGCCTGTAACTCTAGAGAGATAGGAAGCCTTTGAGGACTCTCTCTCCCTCTCTCTCCCTCCCTTTCCCCTGTTTGACACACATACTCACTCACAAATTTAAAATAAAAAAAAAATATACTTAAAAAAATGTTTCCAGGCCAACATGGATGGTGTATTAAGACCCTGTCTTAAACAATAAGTCGGACAGGCTTGCTGGACCACAGCACGCCATTGAATGTTCCCCCCTCCCTCTGCAAATGACTTTATTCACTCAGCTGGGTTGACTCTCACCTAATTATGCACTAGCTATATAAATAGAAGGGTTCAAAGAGAACTTACAGAGCGAATGTACAAAATAATAACCCTGAGACAGTAAACCAAACACACACCAGCAAGAGCAGCTGCTTCTCGTTTTCTTTGGGTCCCGAAGATAGAACCAAGCAAATAAATAAGGATTATATGATCTCCTCTTGAAATGGTGCTCGGGCCTCAGGGTGTGGCATCTATTTGAAACCAACATCTGGAGGCAGACTCGGTGGTGCAGGCCTGAAAGCTTAGCACAGAGGGGCCTGGGAAAAGTGGCTTTGAGTCTAAGGCTGGGCTGGGCTGCACAGTGAGACCCAGTCTTGAAAACCACCACCGACAAAAACACCAAACGCAAAACAAGCAAACAAACAAAAGGCTGAAAAGCAGGACAGAGCTGTGGGATGACTTCTAAATTGTAAAGTAGTGATGAGTGATATCAAGGATGTTCAGACAGGAGCAAGATGGAGGACAAGGGCAGGTGTGGGCCACAGGTTTGAAAATGTCTGGCCACTCTAAAGACTCCGAACAGAGGACTGAATGAGAAGATGGGGATGAGTACTTAGACTGGAGCAATGAGCAGTGATAATGGTGAGTAAAATGGAGGAGTAGAGGAGGAGGAAGAGGGATGGAGGAGGAGATGGAGGAGGTGTGGGAGTAGGAGGTAGGTGAGGAGATGGGGTGGAGGAGGTGGAAGAGTAGGTAAGGGAAGAGGAGGTAGAGGAGGAGGAGGTGGGGAGGAAGTGGGAAGGAGGTGGAGGAGGAGGAGGAGAGGTGGAGGAGAAGAAGGTGGGAGGAGGAAGAGATGGAGGAGGAGGTGGGGAAGATGGAGAGGAGGTGGGAGAGGAGAAGGCGAAGAAGAAGGAGGAGGAGGGGGAAAAGGAGAAGGAGAAGGAGAAGGAGAAGGAGAAGGAGAAGGAGATAAAGAATGGTACAAATGGGGTTCTCAGGGGTGTGTGGGGCTAAAGCAAGAAGATCCACATAGCATTAAAGGACGATGACTTTGAACTATATATGGTCATCTCAGGGCCATATTGCTGCTTTAGTCTGAGACAGCCCATGGCTCTTCTCTGTTACCAAGATGGTTTTCCTGAGTACAACCAGGCTAATCCTCTAGCGATTTCCTTTCTTCCTGGAACAGCGTAAGCACAAATGGTAATGCTCACAGAGGTGATACACACAGAGGTGATGCAAACAGAGGCAATGTCCCTGGGGGCAAGGCACGCAAAGTGGTGTGCATGGTGCTGATTCAGACAGAGGTGATGCACACAGGGATAGTCAAGCTTCAATTCCTGCTAGCTGGTCACATTGAGACTCCTGACAATACAAAGCACATCACAATACATTTAGTCATTTATTTAACTGATTATTTGACCATATGCAAATATAGGTGGCATGTTAAATACCACGTCTTATTAATGTTTTATGTGGCAGGCGTTTTTGTCTGCATGCATGTCTGTGTACCTCATGAATGCCTGGTACCTTCCTATGCTATATGTGGATGTCTGATCTCTTAGAACTTCAGTTCCAACTGAAGTTACAGATGGTTGCGAGCTGCCATGTGGGTGCTGGGAATCCAACACAAGTCCTCTAGAAAAGCAGCTAGTGAGTGGTCTTCAAGGCTGAGCCAACTCCCTAGCCCCTTATTTACCTTTTATCTTTTGCTTTTGTTTTTGTTTGTTTGTTTGTTTGTTTTGATTTTCAAGACAGGGTTTCTCTGTGTAGCCCTGGCTGTCCTGGAACTCACTCTGTAGACCAGGCTGGCCTCGAACTCAGAAATCCGCCTGCCTCTGCCTCCCAAGTGCTGGGATTAAAGGTGTGCGCCACCAAACAGGTCGCAATGCCTGCTAAACAGCACTTTTAAAACAATTGCTGTCTTAGTTAAGGTTTCTAATTAACTAAGAAGGTTGTCTGAAACGGCGTGACCAAAATCAATTTAGGGAGGAGATGAATTTGTTCCCTTTTACAACGTGTGGTCCATCATCCAGGGAAGTCGGGCAGGAGCTTAAGGCAGGAGACGGGAACTAATGCAGAGGCCGTGGAAGACTACTGCTCACTGGCATGCTTGGCCGCTCTTTTATAACACCCAGGACCACCAGCCCAGGGGTACCATTGTCCACAGTAAGCTGGATCAAATAACCATCCATCAAGAAAATGCAGCACAGGCTTGTCCACAGGCCAGTCTGGTGGGGGCATTTTCTAAATCGAATTTCCCTATTTCCAAATGCCTCTAACTTGTCAAATTGACATACAACTAGCCAGCACAAATGCTTGTTAAAATAACCGTAGCACCACGACTTTCCAAAACAAGAATGGTTTATATCTTAAGGAATGTACAGTGAGATATTGTATAAACAGAACTGGGTGGCTACTGCCTATACTGTGACCACTCAGGAGGCAGAGGCAGGGGAATAACCCTAAGCCTCAGGCCATCCTAAGCTACAGGATCTCACAAAGGAAAACAAAAACAAAAACAAAAAAACCAAAGATAAAACAAGGACTTATTGAGTCCAGATACAGGTTTAAATACATGGTAAAGCAGTGAGGGAAAAATCTTCAAATTGGGTGGGCATGGAAAATGGAAGAGCCTCAGCTTAAAGAAGATAGGATGTAAACGGGACCCTGACTTTGTCACTGGTTTCCTGCTATGAAGAGACACATTACCATAGAAACTCTTATAAAAGAAAGCATTTAACTGGGGCTGGCTTAGAGTTTCAGAGGTTTAGTCCACTGTCATCATGGTGGAGAGCAGGGGGGGCACACGGGCAGATGTGGTGCTGGAGAAGCAGCAGAGAGTTCTACATCCAGACTTGCAGGAAACAGGGAGAGTGAGAGAGAGAAAGAGAGAGAGAGAGAGAGAGAGAGAGAGAGAGAGAGAGAGATTTCTGAAGCCTCATAGGCCACCCTCAGTGACGCATTTCCTCCATCAAGGACACAGCTACCCCAACAAAGCCACACCTCTAAATCCTTCTGAATAGAGCCACACCTTGCTGACTAAGCTTTCCAATATATGAGCCATCGAGGACAAGGACCATTCTTATTCAACCACAGACCCTAACTGCTGTCCTCAGATCCTGGGTAAAATTGTACCACACACCCTATGACACCAAGACCTTGAACTTGAGACAGAGGTTGTATTACAGATTCATTCTGTTGCTGTGATAAAACATTCTGACCAAAAGCAAGGGGAGAAAAGAGTTAATTTAAGCTTCCAGGTCCCAGTCTATGACTGAGGGAAGTCCAGGAAGGAACTTGAAAGAGAAACCATGAGGAACAGTGCCTTTCTAGTTCACTCACTCCCAGGCTCATGATGAGTTTGCTTTCTTACACAGCCCAGAAACACCTACCTAGGGATAGTGCTGCCCACAGTGGACATTCTCCAGTCCCTGCTTCCCGTCTCAATGTGGAAGAACTAGAGTTATGGATGTGTGCTACCAGCTCTAACTTTTGTGGGTTCTAGGGATGTGAACATGGGTTCTTGTCCTTGAACAGCAAGCAACCTCCCCAGCCCCACTTTTATTGATTTATTTTCTTTGAATGGGAAACTGATGGAAAACCAGAAAATTAGAAAAGGATTCTGACCATCAATCCAACAGAAGGAAAAGTCAGTTTCTATGAGGCAAGCAGCAATTATAATTCAATGTGCAGCGTCTGTTAACTAGCTCCAAGAAGGAAAGAAACACAGGGTCAGCAGGGTTCTCCGCAGGAGGATACTTTGAAATGGTAGGAGCTCTGAAAAGATAAAGTAATGCTTCACAACTCCTGGTGATGTTCACATTTTAATACAGACCAGCAAAGAAAAGGTTGATGTTTCTCCAAAATTAAAAATCACTGTACAACCCTTCTCAGAATCCTGAATCTATCCTACCAAAACGAGACAAAAGGCAATTCCACAACCCATTACTGCTGGGCTATATGAACGGATAGAGATAATTTAGAACTCATTACTCTTGCCCATAGGTAGCACTGAAAATCACCAGGCCATTTAGCCAATCCCAGGATGCCTGTGTACTATGATGCAATCATTTGATTCATATTGGTGATTGAGCAGTGTTAGAAAACCTACAGTCAGAGCACAGCTAGAAGGGTCCCTGAGACATTTTGAGGACTGAGTGCTTCTCTTACAAGAGAAACCCTTCATACTCAGCAGCTGTCAGACACATCCTGTGATAACTCCAGACAGTTCACATCCATCTCATGGTTCAATTACTAAATGCTGGATTTTCTAATCAGCCATGGCTTGGAGGCCTGAGCAATCTGCTCTCAGATTCCCAGGAGTGATGAGTGACAACCAAGCATTACTCAGGATCTGCAGGAAACAAAGATGCAATGTTGGACTTCTGAAGAACGCAGATGTCTGAGAGAGGAAGAACTGATGGGAACATCTAAGGGAGCCAGCTGCCATTTTTGTGACCCCAGCAACATACTCTTCAGAAAGTGTGCTTGTTCTTGTGCTGAAGTGGCTTCTTTTCCAACTCACAAAGCTGCCCTTCCTTAGTCCAATGAATGCATTCTTAGGACTTATATATAGCTCTTGCTCTCAGAAAGAAATTGTTGGGTGACAATAATATCATTGTTGCTCTACTGTATCAAAGGCATCCTTCATGAGCAAAGTCATGCTCTCATGCTCTCGGGCTCTCAAGCCCCTCTGAAGTGCTCTTTCCTCAAGGTTTAATTCTACCCAAGGTCATTAGAGATGAGAGTAAAGCTCCAGGATGCCTCACCATCTGAAGCAGAAAGGATAGGAGAAAGCCAGCTGTGCTTTCTGATGGAGTTGTGTGGAGGCAGAGCAGGAGCATCGGGAGTTCAAGGCCAGCCTGGATATCTGTCTCAATAAAATCAACAATAAATTAAAGTAAAATCCAGATATAAAATTAAAGGACACACACACACACACACACACACACACACACACACACACACTGCATCTAACAAGCTTCAGAACCCAGGAAGGATCACATTTTTCCTTTATTTAGATTTTTCTTTATTTGTTTGGGTGTGTGTGTGCATGAGCTTGCATGTATGTTCAGTGTGTGTCTGTATGTCTTTGTGTGCATGTCTGTGCAGTACATGTGCATGTGAGGTGCATGTGTGTGGTATAGTTATACACATGTATGTATGTGGCTATGTGCATCAGTGAGCACATGTGCTAAGATCAAAAGAGGCCATTGGGACAGACATCCTGCTCCATCACTGACCACTCCATCCCCTTAGGAGGACATTGGGATGGACATTCTGCCCTAACTCTGTCCATCTCATTCCCTTGAGACGTCTCATTAAACTCAGAGCTAGATTAGCAGACAGCAAGCCCAATCAATTCTTCTACCTCAACCTTCTCAGCTTGGGGACTACAGGCACACAGGACCTCATACTGCTATTTACATGGGTTCTCAGGTAGTTGAACTTGGGTTCTCTGGTTTGCATACAGTTGCTGAGCATCTCCTTAGCCCTAATTTGAAACTTTTATAGTCTTAGTACATTTTCGATGATGATCATATGCACCCTTGTACCTTACTGGTTGCTCCATTCCCAAGTCTCTACTATATTTCTAAATATCAGAGAGGCCCACAGATTCCTCCTGCCTACCTCCCTCCCCACCCCATATTCTCTCTGTTTACCTATCCTCCTGGAAATTGATGCTATCAATGTCTGCTCTCCCCTCTCTGGACTCCAGACTCACTCAAGCCAACTCCCATCTTTTCTTAGTTATCATAAAAGCAGAGATAAGATTACTGGGGCTCACTGGCCCACAAGACTAGCCTACCTGGAAAGATCCAGATTCACTGTCTCAAAAAACAAAATAGATTCCTCCTGAGGAATGACATGCAAATCTGTTCTGTGGCCTCTACATGTAAGTGCCTTTACACACACACACACACACACACACACACACACACACACACACACACATCTACACACAGAGAGAGACAGAGACAGAGAAAGCACAGTCAACAGCCCTACCATCTTGGAAGCTACTGAAACTTTCCTAAGATGGACCTCCTCATCTCCATGAGAAATATTCTGTTCCTCAACCTAACAGGCAGCTTTAGTTTCCAGGAGCTCTTAACATCCAATTCATTGTTATGACTAAGACATGGATAGAATTTCCTCTTTGTCTATCAAATTACTGAGACATGATTGGCACAAACAATTCTAACTGTTCGGTTTGATGTATGAGATTCTAGATATGTGGACATGCTTCTGAGACTCATACAGACAACAAATGCATGCATCACCCTCAAAAATCTGCTGTGTGCCTTTGAAATTCACCTTTCTCATCCTTCATTTTCCAGACACGGGACAAGCATCCCTTTCAGCACTGTGGACCTGATAGCGTTTATATCTAGAGCTCCAAGTATGTCAGTTTGCACCCTGCACAGTCATTTACTCTGACTTCTGACGCTCACCATGGTTATTTAGAAACCCATTCTTGGAGTTACATGTATCCTATGGCTAGCTCCTTCGATTTGAGTTACCAAATAGCAGTGCTTTATACGGAAACATCACAGTATGCATCTATCCATGATATAATGGACAGCTGGTCTACCACAAGCCATTAGCTATACTAACAAAGTAAGCCAAGTTTTTTCAGTCTTTCTTGAATGAGCAGGCTTGTCATTGGTCATACATATGTCTTTCCAATCATTGATTACATATCTTTCCGGTCTTCCAAAAGCTAGACGATCCACCCAATTTGAAAATTCCTCCTCTTGAAAAATTTAGAACAAGCCCAGCAAGCAGCCTCCAGGAGTCAGTGCTTATGAGAAATGACAGCTGTCATTGCACAGTGATGTGTCTGATATGTATGGGTGTTCTGCCAAAATGTATGCCTGTACAGCACTCGTGTGCTCCTGGAGTCAGAAAGAAACATCTAGTCTCCTAGAAATGAAGGTAAGGGTATTTGTGAGTTGAATCTAGATCCTCTTCAAGAGCAGCAAATGCACTTAACCACCGAGCCATCTCTTCCCAAGCTTCGTATTTTTAAGACCACTCTGTCTTGGAATTTTCCGAATGCTGAACAAATGGGAACCCTTCTTTCTCATAGGCTGGCAGGCTGCTTGTCTCCTACCAGAGAGCCTGGGGCTCATGTTTTGTAATCTCTATTCCACATGGATGCTTTCTCTGAGGAGCTTGGGTTTCCTTGCAGGGAGAACACTCAACAATATACTCTGATCTTCCAGAATTCTCAGGATAGACATTGTATTAGATGCCCACACTAATGGGGAAGAATGGATACACAATCTTTCTTACTGTGTCACATTCTCAGTTTTTAACGACTAGTCTTTAGTGATTCCTATCTTTGCCTCAGGTTCTCATTCATGCCTTTCATTCTCCTTTCTCATGCCATGTCCCCCTCAAGTCAGACTTCCATGCAGAATGTAACAAGGGGCAGGGAAAATGGCTCAGCTGCTAAGAGTACTTCCTGCTCTTGCAGAGGACTTGTCCATAACTCTGGTACTAGGGAATCTAATGCCCTCTTCTGGCCTTCTTTAGCACTGCATGTAAACACGACACATACATACACACAGACAAACACACATACAGAATAAACATAGACAATTAAATCTAAAGAATAAGAGGAAGAAGGTTGGGGCATCTGTCTCATTTTCTTTCTTAATTTGTGTGTGTGTGTGTGTGTGTGTGTGTGTGTGATGTGTACACACAGAGAGATGAAAGCATGCCATAGTGTGCATATGCTGGTCAGAGAGCATCCTCAAATCTCCATCCTCATCTTCCACCTTGCTTTAGACAGAGTCTCATGTAGACTTGCTGATGTATAAGCCAGGCTAGCTGCCCACAAAATTCTGGGGCTTATTTTGTCTCCATCTTACATCTTACCACAGGAACATTGAGAGTACAAATTTGTGGTATCACATGTGTCCTGGTTTTAGAGCTCAGGACTTCACAACTGCAGGCACATAGCCAACTCTTTACCATTCAAGACACCTCTCCAGCCCTCTATTTTTCTAGTGTCAAGTTCTATTCTGCTCCAACCACCTTCTTACTTGGGCAGTATTTGAGGAAAAGCAGAAAGCTTGGCTTCCAAAGGCTGTCACTTCTGGGAGCAGGGCCAGCTGCTTTGAGAAGTGTTTCTGGACGATCGCATATTTTGGAAATGTTCTCATTGGGTGATGTCGTGTCCATCAGATTACATGAGTGACTGTGAGGCCCTAGAGCAGAGCACATGGCACACCAGCAGACTCTACTATGTGGTCTTTCCTTTTTTTTTTTTTTTTCTGGGTAAATTGCTTCCTAGCAGCTGGAGAGGAAGGATCCATCCAAAGCAAGTCAATTTCTTCAAATGCTAACATTTACATTCTCGGGAGTATATCTCTATTATTTATCATTCAGATTAAAATTATTTAGTGCAGGGGTGGGGGTTAGCTCAGTTAGTAGAGTACTTGACTAGCATGCAAGGCCGTGGGTTTGAGTCTCAGCAACTCACCACACAGGGCATGGTGGTGCCCATAATCTCAGCATGGGGATGTAGAAGCAGGAAGATCTGGAGCTTAGGTCACCCTCAGCTATATGAGAAGCCCAGCTGAGGCTACAGGAGACAAACAAATGAAAAAAATTAAATAAGCTAACAAGCAAACCCTTTGATGCACAAGGAATGCAGATAATACTTAGGTCTCCATTTCCCATTTGGGGTCACTCTAAAAACCCCACTCAGAAAGGAATTATACCAAATCCAGGAAACAAATGTAAAGAGTCTCAAACCCCATTTCTGTTGTTGAAAGCCTGTATGGCCATTGTTCCTTAACCTCTCAATTTCAGCCTCCTTTGTCCCATCATAATTAATATGACATTGGAACAAAATGTTTGAACCATATAGTAACCTGACACCTACTCCAAAATACTGTCACAGCAGAAGCCAGGGGGTGGCCATCGGTATTTTCTATGGTTTGTTTAGTTAGTTTTGGTTTGGATTCTGTTGTTGTGCTAGAAATTGAACCCAGGGCCTTCTTCATGCTACAAAAGCAGTGCTCATAGACTATGGGTCCAGCCTACCCCATCACAGCCATTTTGACATAGAGTCTCATGTAGCTTAGGCTAGCCTCAAATTTGTTATGCATCTGAAGCTGGTCTTGCACTTCTCATCTCTCTACCTCCACCTTCCATGCCGTGGGATCACAGATGTGTGCCACACCATACCCAAGGCTCTGAGTAACTTAAGAAGCGTTGGGACACTGCAAGTGTGCCCACCTTAAGTCCAAGAAGAGCCTTTTACTAATTGTTTTCAAGTCCACTTAGAGCAAGTGGCAAGACATGAATGTTCCCCTTCAACAACCTTCTCAATGGTGAGTTCTGGAGCAAACCCTTGAGTGAGGCTTCTGAACATGCTCCAAGTACCCCAGCAATTTGTCCCCACCGGGTGACCTCACTGGCCCCACAGCTGCTTTTCTCTCAGCTCCCTGCTGACAGCTTCCTAGGATTCCCTGGATTCCCTAGATTCCCATTGCACGGAATGATGACTTTTATGCCCTCACCATCCTGCTTCTCGGCAAAATTAACAGCAGCTCTTCAGGCCACTTCCTGGTGAGCTTCTCTGCCAACCCAACAAATGGATCTGGATCTACTGCCCACATTCTTCCATCTTTGAACCAGCTCTGCTCTGGGCATCTTGCATCTTCCATCACACCTTCTACAACCATGCTTCAGCAGAGCCTGAATTGTGGCTTAGGGGAAACCTTCCACATCTGTTCCCTTACCACTTCTTCTGTCCTAGGATAGTCCAGAGATTTTCTTGTCAATCCCTCATAGCTAGTTCTGTATGTATCGTTTCTATTTCCTTAAAAAATGATTAGTAGTGTCAGAGATGGATGTGTCGGTGGGCCAACATTCTATGGCTCATGTATGAAGGTCAAAGGTTAATTTGGTGGAGTTGATTCTTTCCTTTTATCTTTAGTGAGTTCTAGGGTTCAAACTCAAGTCACCAGGGTTCTGGAGAACTTGAAACTCCCTCCTTTCTAGCTCTTTGCAGTAGATCTTCTGTCAAATCACTGTGCAAGTTTCTTTTCTGATGGAACCCTGGTTAATAATGCTGCTCATTTGGATTGACCTGCTTTGGCCACAGGTACATACAACGTAACCAAGATCAGTAATCAGGGAAACACACCGAACTTTTGGCTGAGCCTGGATTCATGTTGGAGACATCCAGACTACATGACGAGAACAGGAGAGAGAAGGATATTCCCAGAAACAAAGTGTGGGCATTTGATTTGGGGAAAATAGAAGCAGCACATCCAAGGGAGCGCATGCATAAGCTACAAGGCAGAATGTCAGCATGAAAGAACACAGTTGACAACAACTCGAAGGTGGAGCCTCCATCAGAGCAGGGGACCCCAGGCTTCAGGTTCTTGGCAGTGATTCAGTGAAGAATATACAATCTTGCTTGAATAAAAAGAGATAGCCCTTCTCTAAACATGGTGCTTACCTCTGAAGCAATAACTTCATCTTCCAGCTCTCAATCTCAACAGAGAATCAACTCCTGTCTTTGTTAGCATCTTTTCACAACCTAGGATTTGCCCTGAGCTCAGCTTCCCTCTTATTTCCCAAATGGCTGCCAGAAGCTCCTGGGCCATCGAGCTTCCTGCCTTTCTTCCAGAAAGAATCTGGAAGTGCCTCTGACCTAAATTCTCTGCAAAATCCCCAGGGCTCTTCTGTTCTCTTCACCAAGACCTTGCACTATCAATGTAGTCCAAGGGCACAGACAGCATGGTTTGGCTTAGGTTCTGTTGCATTTCTATCTCTAAAGCCCAGGTAGTGCAATGGGGGTGACAGACGATCGTGTGATGTGTGCTAAGCACACAAACCACATAAGACACTTCCTACAATAATGAGGCACCTCCTCACCTCACCCTAAAATAAATCCTATCCCATTCACCTTATTGCATTAGCTTAACATGTACATCTCCATAAACCCTAAATGTTCCTTTAAAATGTTAAAAAATACCCCCTTTCACTCTGTAATCTTATAGTAAGAAATAGAAGTTTATTGAGCATCTGAACTTTCTTTTTTGGTTGTTCATTTCTTTGCTCAGTTTTGTTTGAGACAGGTAGCTTGGGCTTCCCTAGAACCCACAGTGTACCTGAGGATGACCTAAAATTTCTGATCCTCCTGCTTCTGCCTCCCGGTGCTGGGATCACAAGCGTATGTACTGCGTCTGTTTCTATACAGTTCCCAGGGCTCTGTGCATACTAGGCAGTCATTCTACCAACAGAGTTAAATCATCAGCCAGAATGAATGGTTTTAAACATTCTGCTTGCCCAAAGGAGTTTGAGGTGAACTCTGTAGCCATTAAGATCCTTTTGAAATGCTTAGATGGAGAAGAATCATAATCTAGAATATTCTAGAATCTGAAATGTCACCAGAAAAAAATGAAAAGAGGGAACCATGGTTATTCAAGAAATTTATTATAGAAGGATGATCTTTCTCTCAGAGCCCCAGGGTCCATCCCCAACAAGAAAATGAAAGAAAAATAACGCAAAAGACTATTCTAAGCAAAGACAGCTCTCGAAGTGGAGAGAGAAGCCGGGCTACTCAGTTCTCAGGTCAACTGGCGAAAAAGGAAACAGATCCCAGAACAAATCTGGGGGAAGTATATTAAAAACTAGCTTCTACGCTATAGACCTCAGCACTGTTTATTAAACAGTGCAAATGGAGAACGGTTTATTTATAAATATATCAAACATGTCCCCAGGTTCCCACACATTAGAGGAGTAAATCATTTGTTAATAAATATTCTCTCTGTGCCTGTCACAGCATCAACAGGTGATTTTTAATGCAACCCGTCCACACCATGACTTTTTCTCATTTATAATTGTCTTTGTGGCTTTCTCATTTAGATATCTATGTGGTCTACTCAGTTTCTCGAGACAGCTGGCTAGCAGTAACCACAAGCACAGTGATGGACAAGGGCCAGACCTGCCGAGGCCTCCTGTAAGGAGCGCAAAGAACCGGGGTGGAAGAAGAAAAGTTTGGGAGTTTTGGGGTTGTTGCTTTATTTTGTTTTGTTTGTGGTTTTTTGTTTGTTTTTGTTTAGGGGAGCTGTTGGTGGTTTTGTTTGTTAGTTTGTTTGGTTTTTTTTCTCTCCCCCTGCTGTTAAGATTTTCCCATTTGACCTAGCTCAGCTCAAATCCCTGATGAAGGATCAGAAAGGATCTCTGTCATTGGCTTTCCACCTATGGGTAATGACCAAACTGAGTATTGGCTAGCCTTTGGTTCCCCCATCTTCACTGATCTTAAAGAAAATAAGTCACAGAAGTCAGAGGATGCCTTGGATCAGATACATATCATCTACTGTCTGTGATACCATGAATGAATTATTTGATTCTCTTTAATATTTATCACTGAGGATAATAGCTAATAAGATACAAGTAATATTCAAACTGCCATCAGCCCAGTGCTAAGCTTAAACACAGCGAATGAGGGCTGAGACGCCAACTAATCCCGGAGTTGTGAGATGTGATCTGTTCCTCTCAAAACCTCCACCCCACTCTCTCATCACACACACCAGGTCCCACATCTGCCCAGCCCCTCCCTCTGCTTCTGCCTGGAACTACTGGGCAGTTGGATACAGGTGAAGTAGACAAAGGTTGCAAGCCAACAGACCACAGCTCAGATATGTTTTCCACCCTGTTTGGGTGCCTCTAAAGTGGATGATAATAACACTTTTGCTCATCAGAGTTGTAATTAAACTGATAAGAGAATGAAAGGTTCCGTTAACTCAGTAAGGTTGGGGGCTTTTTTCACATAACCCAAGAATACTGTCTGCCATGAATAAGTCCTCAATCTGGCAGAGATCTGGTGGTTTAGGTATTTACTTATTTGCTCTTTCATTAACCTGGCTTTGTTTTGTTTTGTTTTGTTTTTGTTGGTGGTGAGTGGGGGGTTGTTTTGTTTTGGTATTTTGTTTTGTTTTGTTTTGATTTGGTTTGGTTTGGTTTGGCTTTTTGCTACAGGGTCTGGAGTTCTAACCCAGGCTCACCAGGAATTCATTATGTAGCTTTGACTGGCTTGACACTCAGGGAGGTCTTCTTGCCTCAGGCTCCAATGTGCTGGGGTTACAGATGTGGACACCAGACACAGGAAGTGCCATATTTACTAATGAAGCAATCTGTACTCTTCGGCCACCATAGTGAGGCCAGCTGGCTCTCCGCCCCTGGCCTCCACCCCTGGATCTTCAGTTCACTGACAACCTTGAAGTTTATACCAAGAAAACTGACTTGCCAGAGAGGTTGAGTTTCTACCCACAGCTCCAGATCCAGGGGATCTGACACTTCCTGGCCTGTGCAGGTGACTACACTCATTGCTGTTCTGACGAGCCAGCACTGTTGTCTGTCAATGTGCTTCCAGGTCCTAGGGTCCTTTTTGCCTGGTCTTTGTTTACATAAGTCAGTGATTCGGTGTCTCCAGAATGTTAAGAGTTATTATCCTAGGAGAAGATGGCTGGAAATTAAAAAAAAAAATACAAACCTTTTTGGGATTAACATCTGGGGTGGTGGGATTATGGGATGTGACACAGATGAAAGCAACTGGACATCCACAGAGAAAGCAGACAGGAAGAGAAGAGGAGAGAAAAAGGGAGGAGGGGTGCAGTGCAGAGCAAAAGTATCACATGCCTTTTGCTCTGTATATGTGTGTGTGCATGTGTGTGTGGTGGATAGTGTGTATGTGTGCACATTTACGTGTGTATGTGTGTGTTATGTATGTATGTATGTGTGTGTGCATTTGTGAGATATATATATATATATATTGTGTGTGTGTACATTTATATGTGCATGTGTGTGGTGCATGTGTGTGGTGTGTGTGTGTGTGCTTGTGTTTGTATGTATATGTATGAGAAGATGTACCTCAGGTATGAAAGAGGTGTGAGTTCAAGCAATAACCAGTTCTAGGCCAGCCTAGGCGGCTGGAGATCCTGACTGAAAATAAATAAGAAAATAAGGAGCTAGGGAGAAAGGTGGGACAGAAAAAAAGGCCTAAAATGGGAATAAAAGGGAGCAAATTAACTGGCAGAATCAGCATTCCGTCCTTCCCATCCTTCTGAAAACTGTCTAAAAGTTAACACCGATTAAAACCATAGAGAGTTTGCAGCTGGGTGGTATTTGATGGAATCCTTTGGTCTGTGTCATTCTAGGGAGCTCTGAGATTTGGACTCAGAGGGCCTCACTCTTTACCAAAAGCTTGCAATTAATAGAAATGTATCATTATTTTCCAGACTCTCTCTACCCACGCTGCCATCACAGGCAGCTTCTTTCCTTGGGACTCAGGCCTTGCAAGTCCTCAATTGATCCAGAGAATTGTGGTGGATTTTATTAATGAACAAATAGAAAGCAATGGGATGTTATCCGGAAATCTGATTAGGGCCATAGATCCAAGCTACCTGCTTTCTGCCATAAATAAGGGTAACATGTGGATGCCCATCTGATGAAGCCATTTATCTAGTCTTTATCTCTGTATGAGGAAAAACATGGAGAAATGTTATTTATTGTTTCATGAAAACTCCCAATTAGTGAATCAGCCAGGAGCCTTGATACATAGTTGTAAACACCAGCGTTTCGCCTGAAATTGTCAGTGGGGTCCATGGAGATGAGAAGGTTATCGGTACTTAAGGGCAGGAAGATTAGACTCATGTCTTCACGGTTTCATGAACTCCGGATGCACTGCGTTCCCATTGTTGTAATTTGTTACTGCTCCATGGTTGTTAGATAGGATTCTCTCTGGGGTTTTTTTGTTTGATTGTTTGTTTGTTTTGTTTTTATAATAAGGATGAGCTACGGTGTGACTCTGCAGATGGCCCTGAACCATGTTGATGGCTGCAGATTGGCTTTACTGGGGATTGTATGAAAATTCATTCATGTGAATGGACATATCTCTAATGAGCACCTAGGAAATGCGAAATAGTGTTCTGAGTTTGCAGAATATATGGGGGGGGGAGAGAGAGCGAGAGAGAGAGAGATTTTGTTAGGGTTTTACTGCTGTGAACAGACACCATGACCAAGGCAACTCTTATAAGGACATTTAATTGGGGCTGGCTTACAGATTCAGTCCACTATCATCAAGGTGGGAGCATGGCAGCATCCAGGCAGGCATGGTGCAGGAGGAGCTGAGAGTTCTACATCTTCATCTGAAGGCTGCTAGCAGAATACTCCCTTCTAAGTAGCTAGGGTGAAAGTCTTAAGCCCATGCCCACAGTGATACACCTACTCCACGAGGGCCATACCTTCTAATAGTGCCACTCTCTGGGCAGAGCTTATACAAACCATCACACAGACAGAGACAGAGACAGAGAGAGACAGAGACACGGAGACACACAGAGAGTACGTACAAGTTTACGTGTGCGGGTGCATGCACGTGTGGAGGCCAGAAGAGAAGCTCGCTTGTCCTTACCTTTTCATTTTGTTTTTGAGGTAGGGCACTGGTCTGGAAATTGCCAAGTAGGCTAGATTGTCTGCCCGGTAATCCTTAGGGAAGGTGGCTTACCTGATCTGTCCTTTGAGTATTGCCTCAGATGTGGGGAGCACAAGGCCATGCTTTTTCATTTAGAGTCAACCTCCAGTGAGTGGTGATCCTGACTGGATAAACACTGTGCAATCCATATCCAGACTCAGGAAAGTTCTGGGTCATTCTAGCTCCTCCTGGAGATTGGTTGACATGAACGTTGGGTCTGCACCAACACTTTGACATCATCTTCTGCCCGTTTCTACTTCCTTTTCCTACCTTCTTCATGTGTGGATTTCCTGGGAAATTACTAGTAAAATACCCTACAGGCTAAATCCCATTTCAGAGTTAACTCTTCAAGCAAACCAACCTGGGACTCAACCACTCTGCAAGGACAGGAATAGCTTCAAGGCTGCTCTCTGTTACCACAGAAGGCATGTCCTTCTAGCTGTAATAGATAATACCCATAGGATATGAAAGTCAATTTTGAGTGACTGCAACCTGCAGGCAAGGAGTCACTCATGAGTCAATGACAGTATCTAAGACAGGAGTTGGAGGAAGTGTTCCATTAGTGTCTTAGCAATGAGCAGAATAAAGTATGGGGCAGGGGGGGTTATGCCTAATTCTCCTATATTCTCTCTCTCTCTCTCTCTCTCTCTCTCTCTCTCTCTCTCTCCTCTCTATCTGTGAATATATATATGTGTGTATGTGTGTGTATGTATATGTATATATATGTGTGTGTATGTATATGTGTGTGTATAGATAGATAATTATAGACATATATAGAGATCTACATAGAGATGTGTAGACATGTAGAGAGATCTTCATGTATATTGAAAGGACTTGGGATTTGGAGCCCGAAGGAGATACTGAGATGGATTGTCATTTTGGTAAGAGGTTCCTTAGGAGAGTCATTATCACTATAGACAAGCTAACAAAGTATGGTGGGGGCTCTGCAGCGTTCAGTCCTACATGACAGATTGGGGTCCCTCTTTATAGGTTTCTGGGAAAAGTCCTATTCCGTGTGAGAGACTGACAAGTCAGTCATAGAACATGCTTGCAGCCTCAGAATCAGCTATGGAAGTAAGGAGAGCAAGAATTTGGAAAAACAAGCTCCTTCAGTTCAGGAAACCAAATGACTGCCATTGCAGGGATTATCACATTTGAACCAAAATGGAGGAACAAACTGGTGTGGCCCAGGTTAACACATGCATACGTGATGTGCGTGTATGTCTGCATGTTCACGTGTTGGGGTGCATGTACATGTGAAGACATTTAAATGTGCATGTAGAAGTCTGAGGGTCTTTATAGATCAACTCCACTCTATTCATTTGAGACAGGTTCTCTCAGTTTAAGCCAGAGCTTAAAGATCGGCTAGTCTAGCTTTTCCAAAGATCTCCTGTTTCCACTCCCAAGTATTAGAATTATAGAAGAGCTACCATGCCCAGCCAGCTTTGACATGGGTTCTGGTGATCCAGCCCCTGGTCCCCATGTGTAACTGGCAGGTGCTTTCCCAAATGAGCCATCTCCCCAGGCCCAGACCTTACATTTCTCTAGACACCAATTTAAACTTTTAAGAGAATTGAATCTTGTGTGGGGCTTAGATTTACTGCACAGGTTCAGTTATAAGGAAGAGAGCATCCGATTGTTTCTGCTGCTTTTCTGTTCATTCATAATGGTTTTGTGCTATCTTTGGGGGCTAACAACTCTTGAGCCATAACAGATGACAAGGCTGGGGACATGTGACAGAAAAGTAGAGCAGGGAGCAATACTTTAACCTGAAGACAGCATGATTCCAAGGCTAATTTAGTAAATGTCTCCTCCTGAACCATTCTAGAAGCTTCTCTCAGGTAAAAACTAAATTGCCCACCAGGAGATGTAGCCTAATGAAGGCGAGAACAGAATCACTTCATTAAATGTCCATGGCTGTTTGCTCGAGGAATAAATACTGGTGTTAGGAAGAATTCTCTAGGCATCTTCATTATTCCCACAAAAGAAAATGATTGTCAAAATCCAATCCCTCTCTCTTTCTCTCTCTCTCTCTCTCTCTCTCTCTCTCTCTCTCTCTCTCTCTCCCTCCCTCCCTCCCTCCCTCCCTCCCTCCTTCCCTCCTCCCTCCTAGTTATTATTGTACCTCCATCTTTTGCTGCCCTTAAAAGCCAGCCTCCTTGGCTTCCCAATGTGTACTGAGGACCAACTGCTCTCCAAGAATTTCCTAAGTCTTCTGCTTCAGATCAGGGCTGCTGAGGAATCCAGTTCTCAAAGTTCCATTCAATCCTCGCGGACTGAACAGCTTCTGGATGGTCAATGTTTCTAGTGTGTGGACAGACACTGCTGAACTACACAGCCCCTACCCTAATCCAATCTAACATAGCTTCATTTATAATACATACCCATCATCTGTTCTTTTCCTCAAGAGAACTGACAGAGATTCTACACAGTGACACATGAGAGCTAAAATGTCAATTCAGGGAACACAGGTTGGTCCACAGACTCAAACCCACTCTTGAGGGGACTGTTTCAAAAATGCATGTTTTAGAAAAACTCACTGTGGCTACAGATGCAAGAGGCTTCCCAATGCAGCCTCAGATATTTGCTACCTGACTGATTCCCGTGTGTAGTCCCCAAACACCATCAACTGGGAAGAGACTATCAACTGGAAAGGCACATTAGAAGCATATCTTTGAGAACATTCATAAGAATAGTTCAGAGGAGGTGTTACTGTTGCCCAGTGCCCCTTCAAGTCTTTTCTTCCTAGAACAATTTACACCTCCGAATTTTGCTTGTGCCATAGGCACATGATGACCAGAGTGTAATTCAATTCCCATCCTTTCTTTGTGAGTGCAGAGCTCACGCTACTGAGCCAATGCTTTGACTCAGCAGCGTGACACTGCTGTTATCTTTCAGAAAGCACTTTGATGTTTATTTTCTAGTCCTTTGCTTGTTATATGTTTTATTATTTAATCTAGACTGGAAAAAATATTCCAAAGTTAATTGACATTTAATGTGGAAGTAATCATAGTTGACAATGTAGATAAACAAATTGTCTGTGCCATGTGTCGTTTTAGTGACTATGAATGGGCATCACCACACTTTCATTCATGACAGTCCTTCTCGGTGCTGAGGGGAGAGAAAAGGAACTTTGAATCAAGGATAGGGCAGAAAGTTGGATCTCCAGCATTCACTTAAAAGATGTGCAAGCTGGGATTCCCATCACTTAGAATGTGGGAATTCCTGGAACAAGCTGACTAGCTACACTAGCCAAATGGCCAAGCTCCAGGTTCAAGTGAGAGACTCTGCCTTAATAAATAAAATAGAGAATGATACCAGGAGACACCTAACTTCATCTTGGGGTCTCCACATGAATGTACACAGAGTTGTTCACACACCTGTATAACACATGCACACGTTCTCTCTCTCTCTCTCTCTCTCTCTCTCTCTCTCTCTCTCTCTCTCCCATCCCTGGGTATCCCCATAAAGGAGGACTCCCACTGCCTCCATGGCTCCCAACCTCACTTCAGTGCAAAGAACACTGAACCCTGGTGTATGCTATCGCTTTCAACTTACTGTTTCCTCAGCTCTAGATGTCCTTGACCCCAAAACCTCACATTACTAACTCTTCTGTGTGGTTCTGTGTTTAGCCCCGCCGCTGGGGTATGGGAACATTGCCTCTGGACAAACTAAACGTGGAGATGCTAGGCTACATTTATCCTATACTCACTGTGATAGGCTAATAGGGAAGCACTGATCTACAGCTCAGGGGTTGGGAAAAGCAGCCTAAGATGGGGGGGGGGGTGTCAAAGCTAGTGTTCCCTGACTCCCAGGTATCCAGTCAGCGCTGGAAACCATGCAGAAGAGTCGGGAATGGAGGGGCAGGGGTCCACCAGGCCAGGGGGTCCCATACTGGACATCTAAAAGACACTGGGTCAAGGGGAGTTGGGAATGGGCTGAGGAGCCCGGGGCCCGAGGAAGGGCAACTCCAGCTTAGCCCATCAGCAATTGTCCTTAGCTTAGTGGTAATTGTCTGGGAGCACATAGAGGCCTTCTGCAGGAGACTTAAGATGGCATGGCTCTGTAGGCAAGGCCTTTTCTATGCTCCCCATGGCGGTTCTTGATGAAAAAGATAGTCCTTGGTTCCAGACTGTTTATTGATTGTTCGTCTTGGAAAATGGGTGCATACCACCTCCTCAGGGTAGACCAGAGATTAAATACCTTTTGCAGGAAGGAATGTCCTGGAAGAGAAGCTTATTAACTAACTCTCGGGATCTCTAGATACCTCATTAGTATGGAGAACTCTGTGCTGATCTACATGACCATAGGTCAAATTTCTATGTAGGGATGTGGTCATGGGACAGGGGCCTGGTCGGAAGCAGGTGAAGCTCCCATCTTCCTCTCTGGGTTCCCAGGCTTCCAACCCGCTTAACTTTACCAAGTTTCCTGACATGAAATTTCTTGTTAACACACAGAAACACACTATTATCTGTTCAGTTTGCTGAAATACTTCAGGAGGGAAAAAATGTCTCTGGTTAACCCAGAGGAGTACCTAGTGGGTACGTGGCTGATTATCCTCTTGCCTGGCAAAGAGCATCTGTGTTTGGGTTCCCTCTTGTTTCATTCCTGGGACTCTGTCATTGTTTGAATGTAGAACACTCACCCCAGGCTCAGGTATTTGAACTCTCAGCTCCCAAGATTTTGTTGCTGTATTGGGAGTTTTTGAAACCTTTAAGAAGTGAAACTCGGCTGGTAGAAATTTGTCATTGAGGGGATCTTAGGGATTCCAACTTGGCCCTGGCTCTGAGTATATCTCTCTGTGTCCTGTATGCCCCAGGCTCCTGCAGCAAGGTGAGAGTCCTAGTGACCATGGCTCCCCACCATGGAACTGTGAGCTGAAATAACCCCTTCTTCTCCTGAAGCGGCATCTTACCAAGAACTTGTGGCAGCGATGAGAAAAGTAGCTTCTCAAGAACCCAGTGTGTCTCCTGCTGTGGAGAGGAGTAGTGAAGGGAGACAAGATGCTAATCATCACATCTGGGAGGTGGAGGCAGGAGGATTGGATCTAGGGGGTTGGCAAACTCCTTCTCTGAAAACACATCTGGAAAGACACGACAAAGAGAAAATAACAGTTTTATTCCTTCTGGATGGAGGGGGCTCTGAAGCCATCTACTCTTGGGTGCTGGCCTAGGTGTTTTATGGATCCCCAGGCCCTCTCCTCTCCCCTATTGGTCCTATTTAGATACCCCTCCACCATGCCTTCCCTTTCTTTCTTCTTGCAATGGCTTCTGAGAACAAGAACCTGAAATCTCAGAGACCCTGTGTCTGCTATCTCTGCCTACCTCTGTCTCTTGAACCTCTCACTCTTGGCTACACAGTGAATTTGAGGCTACCATAGGCCACATGAAAACAAACACAAAATGGACACACACACATTCTCAAACACACTCAGACCCACATGCATGTGCATCCATGTAGCTAATTCTTAAAAGGCAGGAAAGCCAGTACTGGTGAAGATACTCATCTTTCAAGAAAGGCCATGGGATTGGTAGCATTTTTGACTGTTAATCCTGAATTTCAGACACAAATTTAGTCCTAGTCTCTTGTGTACTACGCAAGGGCTCTACCTCTGAAGTGGGTATCCCAAGCCCAAGAGTTTCCTTAAGAAAGACAAAGAAGAGCCAGTGGTTACAGGTGTTTTCTATTCTTGCAGAGAACCTGGGTTGACTCCCAGAATCCACCGACATCTACCTGAAACTGAGCTCTCAGGGATCTGACATCTTCTTCTGGCTTCCTCAGACACCTGCACACATGTGCACACACACAGAGAGAGACACAAAACACATCAATAACATGTTAAAAAAGAAAGGCATGTAGGACTACAATTGTTCTTGTAATAGAAACTGCTGGTTTTGTGGAGCAGGAAATGGACGAGGTTCCCCCTTTTCTGAGCCTTCCCTGAGAGGCCCTCTGTACAGTACCCTCCTATGTTGCTTTGAATGAGATGTAATCTAACAATACTGGTAACAATCTCAACGACGAGGACAGGCAACCACAGCTGTTCTATTTCTATGCAATCTTTGGAAGAAAAGAGATTCTGAGGAAGTTTAGAGACGTTCAGCCTCCTCCAGACTGCTCTCAAAGGAGAGATGTCATCAGAAGGGAGAATATTGATGGCTCTGTCTCTCTGGCAAACATTCTACATTCCTCAAATAACCTGGCACCTGGCTCTCCTAGAGGGGCTCATACACAGCTGAAGGATTTCACACATCCTGATTTGGAAAACATCTGGAAAACTGCTTCACGTGTTCAAAGAGGCTCTGAGTGATGGAGTACCCTTCGCCTTGCAGGCAGGACTCTGAGGTGAGGGAGTCCTGGGGGATGGGTTAGAAAAATCACTGCCATGGAAAGTGTGGCCCAGACTATCATTAGCCACAATGGGCTGCACAGGTTGGCAATTCCCCTCAGAGGTAACCAGACCTGTGTGTCCAGAACAATGAGGAAGTGGTGGTTTGCCACCAGACAGCCCTTGTCTCAAGGAAGTCACTTCAGAGTCTCAGCTCTTCCACTTGTGGAATGTGGAAAATCCTGTGAGGTAGGCTGTGCACAGATACATCTGGTGCATGGGTGTCACTGAGTGAACATGTCTCATCCTCATAAACTTCTCATAGGGAGTGTACAATTATGAGGTTCCTCTTCTTTCTATTGTCCCCGAACAGATATTCAGGCTGCTGGACATTTCTACTCTTCATTTTGACTTGTTTTTATTTCAGATTTATTTTATTTCTAATTTTGTATGGGGATAGAAATATGTGTTAGTATGTGTACCATGTGGGTGCCATGCCCAAGTGTAACAGGGTCCCAGACCTTAGCACAACTGACTCCATGATGGAAGTACCATTCAGGTCATAAAACTCAGCACATAGACAGTACCACCTGCCTGAAATGAAAATAAAGATCTAATCCATCAAAGTCTCTAGGACAGTCTCTAAACTACTAGCCTTGCTTTTTTGCTTCTGTAATTCTGCTCTGGCAAACTGTTCTTGTTAACTGAAGTATGTCAACCTAGAACATGGTCTTTGTGCTTAAAATCTCACCCCGAGAAAGGCTTGGAGCTATACTGGGATCCCACAAACACTGTGTAGTCACCGGCTGCCTGATAAAGACTTTCTATTGGCTTAAACCCATGTCCAAACAGTCTTCTCTGGTGGGTACCTTACATCACAAGGATGCCCGAAGGAGTCTGATCTCTCAGGGCTTAGGTTCCAAGCAGTTGTGAGCTGCCAGACATGGGATCTGAACTTGAGTCTTCTGAAGGAATAGTGCGTTCTCTTGACTGCTGTGCCACGCCTTATTTCCACACCGTTACAGACTATGTTTCTGTTAAAGACGACTGTGAGGCTGAAATGACTGGCTGCCTTATTTTCCCTCCTCACTGACCAAGAAATGAGATTTCTTTGCTTTCAGCATTTGGCAGATTCCCAAATCTCACCCTCAAAGCTAAGGACAAAGATCTGAAATTCATAACCAAGATTTATGCATCTTCCTTTCAGAGCACAGACAATGGCTTATCAAAGGTGCAAGCAAATGCAGTCAACTCAACATGCTATTCTCAAACAACCTTTCTTGTCTTCTCTTTTCTCCCTTTCCCACTTTTCTCCTTCCCCTCCCTCCCTCCCTCCCTCCCTTCCTTCCCCTTTCCTTTCTTTCTTTCATTCCTGTCTTTATTCATCTTGACACAGTATACCTTGTAGCCCAAGATGGTCTCTAATTTGCTAAGGAGCCAAGCATGACCTTGAACCTCTTTAGGCTTGCCTCCTAAGACCAGTGATTATGACTGTGGTGTTAGAAATCCACCACTGAGCTTTATACATGTTAGCAAACACACTACCAGCTGAATCTCCAGCCCCAAACAACATTCTTTTACTGTGGCATTTAGGTAATTTCTGGTTTCTAGATCAAGGATTATTGATGAAATACTCATAGATGGCATTTGATAGATATAGATGGCGACATAGATGTCGCCATTGATATGCAAGAAGGGCTGGGGGTGGTGGTGCATACCTATAATCCCAGTACTTGGGAGGATCAGAAGTTCAAAGCCACCTGAGCCTATATAGTAAGCTCAAAACCAGCTTGGGATCCATAAGTCCATGAGTCTTTTATCAAATAAGATTCAGGTCACAGAAGGTTCTGTGTGATAAGACTCTGGCAGTTCCTGTAGTTCCACACAGCCTCTTTTTATGCAAGATGCACTCTGTGAGGCATGTTTTGCTTCTCACTGTACTAGCTGCTACCCTGTGATGCAGTGAGTGGAGAAGTCTCAGTATCTCCATCTGGAATGATTGGCCGCGCTATAGGCAAATGGTTTAAATTAGCTCCATAGCTCCATAATCAAACTCAGCAAAGACAGAACATGCAGCAGCCGTAAGAATCAGGAGCTTCTTATAGAATATCTCTATTCCTCAAGTCAATCATTCAGGAGTGAAGTTACATGCTTTGAACCAATTGCT
The DNA here is from genome assembly GCA_019843965.1 of Rhynchomys soricoides. Classification (NCBI taxonomy): domain Eukaryota; kingdom Metazoa; phylum Chordata; class Mammalia; order Rodentia; family Muridae; genus Rhynchomys; species Rhynchomys soricoides. The sequence continues at coordinate 3,522,414 of JADRCH010000034.1, forward strand.
TTAGAAACACATGTGTTATGGTTTAGGTTTGGCATGTCCCCCACAAGCTTATGTGTATGGACACTTGTTCTCCAGCTGCTGGTGGGTTTGGTGGGTTATGGAACCTTAGGAGTTGGTTACTGGAGGAGGCTCATAACTGGGGTCACACCTTGATGTTCTGTAGTAGAGCTGCACGTCCTGTCTGCTTTCTACTTCTGGCGTGTAGACACAGTGTGACCAACCATTTCATGTTCCTACTGCCATGTCTTCCTAGCCAGCATGGATTCTCAAACCCACGGTTAGATGACTGCCCTTTTTAGAATCCTGGTAAACTGGAAAACAAGTTACCAGCTATATTAATTTTCTTTCTATTGCTATGATAAAACACTATGACAGAAGCAACTTGGAAGAGGAAAGGGTTTATTTGGCCTACAGGTTATGTAATTCATTATTAAGGGACACCAAGGCAGAAACCAGAGAATGGAAACTGAAGCAGAGACCGTGGAGGGTGGATCTCCACTTACTGTCTTGCTCTCTCTGGCTCGCTCAGCCTACTTTCTTGTATCCACCCAGGATCATGTCCCAACTGGACTGAGCCCTCCTATATCAATATTTAATTTTAAAAAATGGCTCACAGACTTGCCTACAGGCCAATCTGACAGAGTTTTCTCAGTTGAAGGTCCCAGATGACAGCAAGGTGTGTCACATTGACAAATATCTAATTAGCATATCAGGCTTGCTGCCTCAGCTACATTTGGAATCCCCGGGAGATAGAGATCTCTTCTATGTGCAGGAGCCTGAGCAGGTGTTCAGCCCACTGTCACAAAGCCATGAGTCAAGACCAGTGGGTCACAAAGAAGCAGAAGGGATGCAGCAAGGGAAATTCCTCAGAACACAAAGCCCCGGGAGACCACAAATCAACCACTGCATTTTTTTCTCTCAACCATGATTTCACTCTGATTTTTTTTATATACTTCTTCATGGCATACACCCATGCACACCCTTCCTCAGCTCACACATGCTCTCAATATAGGTCACCATGTCCCTCCATCCTGTCCTCTCTTGAGTACAGACTGGATGTGGATCCTACATGAGGACCTTTGCAGCATGCCCAGCAGCATGGGCTGTGGGAAGACACTTTTAATGAACCATCTACTGAATAATGCATGCACTATTTGAGAAGTTAATTAACTGAATTCACCTATTTAAATAGTGGTGCTAAGAAAACAATGGAGGAGCTGAGTAGGAAAATCCTCCCCTGACAGAGCGCCCCTGCCTTGTGTGTCACCGGGAAGTCGCAGCAAACCCTTTGAGGGTTGTGATGACATAGTTCCAATTGTTTGTTAGCTTTACAATGAAAGGATCTAGAAACTGTGACTTGTCTTTTTAATAACAAACGGCAACCAACACCCTATTGCTACCACAAGCAAGGCTCTCTCCATTCTGCTTGCAGGACAGAAGGAATGGAGAAGGTGGGGCAGGAAAGCACTTTCTTTCCTTCTTCTTCAGCATCCATTGCCTACTTTTAAATGGGAGTGAACCTCCATTTCCACAAGGTTGGATTAGTTTCCATTTTAAGGCTACATAAAGGTCGAATTTAAAGGACAACTTGTGGGAGGGAGTCTTTTAGGTAGCTCCAGAGAACTCAGAACTCCACCTCCCCCTCTGTATGTGGTACTTGTTACTCTTTGCTATGTCTGGGGATAGGACAGTCAGGGCAGTGTGGGGTGTGACAGCCTCTGGTGTGACTTTTCCTAGGACGACATGAACACGTGTCTATCCACCCCAGATGAGGCGCCAAAGATGAGACCAACCTGAGAAGTGAATGATGACTTCACTGGGTTCTTAGGTGGTACTGATAAGGACACCACTGACAGTGTAGGTGGCCCCAGGGTGTCCCACCCTATGGTAGACAACCACCTCCCACACCGCCAAATTCAGCTGGCTTTCAAGTTTCCACATACTCAAGCATTGACTGAGATTACTTGCCTCAAGGATGGAACCAGGAAGAACCAGGGGCTAGAATTGAAGGTCCCAGACCCTCTTCTCCATCTTCTCCTAAGGAGTCTTAACAGCTCCATTACCATGACCACAGACCTAGCTACCAAGGCAGTATTGTTCTGCTTATTTTGTTGCCATAGCAATGAGACCAAACTTATCTCTACTTCAAGATGCAAGTGGTGTTACCAGGGGAAATTGGGATCCTCTCTTGGGGTTCTTAGTCTTGTTAATAACAAAATTTAAGAATGAACTATGAACTAAGAATAAGGCCCAAGAACAAGTTTATTAGAATTTAAAAGAAAAAAAAATCTCAGGGCAGGGAAATTGTAAACCGTGGCAGCTACTCTAAGGAGGAAGATGGAGAAGAGGAAGAGAAAACCATGCCATTTGTGAGCAGCCTCACCACTGCAGGGGGGAGGGGTGGAAGGGATAACTTTAGAGAAGAGTGAGAAAGCCCAGAGTGTCCAAGACATTCCCTGTATTTGAAAAAAGGAAGAAGAAGAAAGGGGGAAACATGTTGTTCTGGGTCCTACTGAAGAAGAGGAAGAAGAAGAAGAAGGAGAAGGAAAAGGAGGAAGAGAATGAGGGGAAGGAGGGGGAGACAGAGAAGAAGGAGGAGAAGCAGAAGAAAAAGAAGGAGGAGGAGGAAAAGAAGGAGGAGGAGAAGGAGAAGAGGAAGAAGAAGAGGAGGAGGAGGAAAAGGATGAGGAGGAGGAGAAAGAGGAGGAGGAAGAGGAGGAGGAGGAAAAGGATGAGGAGGAGAAGAGGAAGAAGAAGAGGAGGAGGAGGAGGAAGAGGAGGAAGAGGAGGAAGAGGAGGAAGAGGAGGAGGAGGAGGAAAAGGAGGAGGAGGAGAAGAGGAGGAGGAGGAGAAGGAGGAGGAAGAAGAAGGCAATCTTAATTTAACTGCATAGCAGCAATTTTGCAAATCACTGCACCAAGGGAAGGCTTCCAGGAAGTAAAAATAAACTATCTCATTAAGTGATAATTATTCCTCCAATCTCTCAGCATAGCTTAAGGTGAACCAGCCTTCCTGAGCTATCACCGTTATAAAATATAATGTGGTAAGGGGGTACCAGGGGAGGCCCATGCCAAGGTGTGCCCCTGAGTAATTCGGCCATGCAACAGACCTGTGTGAAAGAGGTTTACTGGGGGAAGAGAGAGGAGTGAGGACATGGGAAGGGGTAGAGGCAGATGAGTGGACATGTAGACAGGCAGACAGATAGCAGCAGAGCCACGAGGGCAGAGAAAGGGAGGGTGGGGTATTTTTTTTAAAAAAATAAAAATCCCAAATGTTCAGTTTACCAAATGAAGACTCAGAAGCCAGATGCTGTGATGAATGTCTCCTAGAGAAGCAGCGAAAACAGCCGTTCTGCTTCTGACCTTCCTACTCTCTGAAAGTTCCAAAAGGAAAAAGCTCTTTCTCCTTCTCTGTGCTGTCTTAAATACTTTACAACTCAAATGCATCCATGGAGACATCAGGTCGGAGGTGACAGCAAAGTGGGGGAATTCCTACCGTAGATCTCAGAGTCTATCCGATGCCACCCTCAGCCTGTGGTTGGTGGAGACTGGTGGTCTGTCCACACATTCCAAAAGGTTTTATGTGTTACTTATGAGAATGTTGGGTCATAAATAGAGATGGGCAAGAAATGTCTGTTCAGAAAGCTAAAGATTGACCAAGATAAATTGTAATGAAGCTCTGGAGAGTCAACTTTCCAACCTCTCCATGGTCCTCGAGCTTCTGATCAGTTATCAGCTCTCTAGAAAGTTCAGGATATGCTGCCACGCTTTCTAGGAGCTCTTATTCATAGGTAGTTCTCACTAAACCCCAATATCTGACAACACTGCTGTCATTACTGGATCTTACTCCCACCCCACCCCCTCTACCCCATGATCTCCTCAGGAAGAATTCAAAGGAGACACAGAGATTAATGCGGAAGATAAGGTTTATCACAGAGAAGGTGGATCAGGGTGAAGGGATGAGAGCAGCCAGCAGGCAAGGAGGAACAGACTCAAGGGAGAGAGTGGCCAGTAGCCCAAGAGACCATTGAGCAAGCCTACATAGTGTTAGGTTGGCAGTGTATTATCTCTTAAAGTCTCTCAGACAGAAGGCGTCTGTGGGGCAGTGATCTGTGACAGGCAGTCTGGCACCCGGTTGAGCACAGGCGTAAATTCTGGGTGACCCAGCGGAATCCGCAAGAGACCAGAAAACATTATGCCAATGCTCTCAGGAGGCTTTTGGATCCAGTCACTCACCACCCCTCCTCAGGTAGAGGCGTGGCCACGCCCCAGGTAGAGGTGTGGCCACACAGCCCCCAAGTCATCCCCATGTTAATGAGACACCTAGAGACTTAGCCACGCCCCTTCCCAGTTACTGTATCTGCCTCTCCTCTCCCAGAGGGGCAGGGGTACAATTTCATCCACGCCACTACCCACACCATGAAAATAAACGTCTTAGAATTATGGACTGTCTCTTCATCTGGACCCACCGTGGGAAACAAGGGATCTAGCCCTCTATTAAGGAGCCGCGTCTAACCTCTCCCTGCGGGCTTCCCAGCGCTCCCAGACAGTACCCATTCACCCAAGTCTAAGCGTCTAGCCTGGTGCCACAAGCCACCGAGACCCACTCAGGCAGGAACCCCAGCTGCACTCCTGCTAGCCTGTCTGCGGCACCCTGTGGTGACTGCAGTGCCCTGGGCTAGAGAATCCACAGAGACGGCTGCCGTGTGTTCCCCTGGAATGGTCCCTCCCCCACCCATGGGCAGGGCCCACAAAGGCTTCCCACAGCCCCCATCTGCCCATCGAACTGTGTGGGAAGACACGAGTGGCCATTTCCCAAGTGTCTCCTGTCCCACCCAGAGCCGCAGCTCCCAGGACAGACACGTGGGACTTCTTTCCACCGTGCCAGGCTTGTTCCCACAAACATCCTGAGAGATATCTTCCGGGACACGTGATTGACAGGCCCATCTGTATCAATCTTAAACAGGAGCAGTGGTATGTCTGGTTCTTTACCTGTGTTTTTATCCCATTAGGAATCTTATAATCTTTCTGGACTTTAGAAAATCAAATCTCCACCCAAGACCAGAGATAGAACTCAGAGCCGGTTATCTGACCAGTAATGACTCAACTTCTGTTCTTGACTTTAGCCACTACTGGTTATCAGGAAGGGATCCATCCTCTCTGCCCCTCAGGCTTCAAAAATCTGAGTAGCTCTCTGACAGCCCCAGCCTATGTTGGGCTCCCTGGAGCATAATTTAAAAGTTTATAAGATGTTTCTTAAGAGACTCAAAGGAGACACTGAGCTCAACTCAGGGCAAACCACAAAAGCCTCAGAGGCTGATGGCTGTGGGTTTCCCCTGCTCTTGTACTGGGGCCTTGTGAGCAATCAGGTAGCTATGCTGTTACCAAACCTGGGTGGATCTGAGAATAAGATAACTTCACATGCCTACACCCCTCAGGCAGTATGTGTGGGTGTTACACTCCCCAGCCCCCACATACACGCCAGTGAATATGGATGTTATACACGCATTTATTCTCCAGAGAAAGTATTAGCCAGTCAGATGGAGGATGGGGGAACTCAGCAGAGCAGTATCCACTGAGTGGGGGAGGCCATGTGGTGCTGTCACTGGAGAAGAAAGCCATCATTTTACCTTTATATGGGGGCACCTGATTGTTCTGTTATCTGGTGTTGATGTTGCAAGCTGAGAAACCCTTACATTAGCAGAGTTATTACAGAGAAAGGAGAAAGAAGAAGTCAGGCCATGGTGGTACCTGCCTAAAGTAAGATAATTGCTAAGAGTCTGAGGATAGTCTGAGCTATACAGTGATGAAGTGTCCAGGTTAGCCTGAAACACGTTAGGGAAAGTTCGCTCAGGTGGGCAGAGGTCTGTGAGTTTGAGGCCATTCTGATCTACAGAGCCACATAGTAAGTTTCCAGGTGGCCAAGGCAATGTAGTGAAACTGTATCAAATAATAACTATCACTATTATAAAAAACTAATAATGATGATGATTTTAAAAGGAGCTTTAAAAAAAAAAGATAAAGAACTATTAGAAAGTGGAGTGGTTTGTCCAGGGCACAAAGCAAACTCTAAACGTAGATGGTGTCCAGATGAAACCGACTCTCATGTGGACGGGTTTACTTCACTTCACTGTTTTTCTTGCACATTTTTTTCTTCTGCCTGAGATGGAGATTGCTCTATAGCCCAGGCTAACCTGGAGCTGGGTGATGGCTTCTCTTTCCACTTTCTTTTCCATTTCCTGCCTGCCTCCCTCTCTCCTCCCTGCACTTCCTCCATTCCCTCCCTCCCTCCCTTCCTCCCTCCCTCCCTCCCTCTCTCTCTCCATCATCTCACACAGCCCAGCGTGGCGTGAACTTATCTACTCTTGCATCCTGGTTCTCGAGCCTCTTCCTCCCAAGGCTGAGCTTGCCGTGCCCTGCCACCACATCCTGCTTTAAACTCATGATGTTTGCTTCATGCCGCCCCTACTGCTGCTGCTGCTGCTGCTGCTGCCGCTGCTGCTGCTCTCCTGTTTAGTCATCTGCCCACATTTTGCTGTTACTTTAACACAAATGAACTGGCTCTGGTTTGGGCTTAGCACAGGTTAGATTTCTAGTCTCGATGCTTAAAAAATTGGGAAAACTTATTTACTATTCCTGAGCTGTAGTTTCTCATCTGTGAAGTGGGGGTGTGGAGAAAGAATAGCTGGAGATGGACCTTAGGCAGCATGGAAGGCTAGGAGAGATCGGATAACAGGAAGCTGTGATAGAGGGGGTCAGTGAGTAGATGATGTGAGGTTGTAGGGAGCTGGGATAGCAGAGAGGATGGGAGAGGAGGGCAGAGAGAGAATCGATGTATACATTTTAGTGTTCCTTACACACCCGATGCACTAGTTAGGGACTACACTCTATTCTTTGTGAAGACTGAAAGATACTCCAGAGCATCCCCAAAAAGTGTGGTTCTGTCATCACACCTCAGCATTTCTCAGTATGAGAAGTTAGGGGTCACACTGCACCCCTCAGTAGTGACCTTTCTGTTGCTAGGATAAAAATACCCCGAAGAAAAGCAACTTCATGAAGAAAGGGTTTGCTCAATTACAGTTCCAAGTTACAGTCTGCCACTGTGGGGAAGTCAAGGCAGGAACCTGAAGCAGCTCTTCATGACCACAGTCTTCTGAGAGGAATGAATGAATGCATGCTTGCTACCCAGCTCAGTTCCTCTGCACCATTTCCTATTGTATTTGTTTATTTTCTGTGTGTGTCTGTGTGTGTACACACACAATACATGCTTGTAGAGGTCAAGGATCACTTATAGAGGTCAGTTCTCTCTTTCCACCATGTGGATCCTGGGCCTCAGGTCAGGCCTAGTGACAAGCACCTTCAACAACTGAACCAACTTGCAGACCCAGTCTCTCCACTCTTACACAAGGACTCAAACCCAGGGAACGTGCTGCCCACAGTGGGGTGTCTCTCTCCCCATCAATTAATAAAATCAAGACAATCCCCCACAGACATGCTCACAAGGACAAGCTGATCAAGCCAATTCCTTCTTAAGACTTTTGTCCTAGGTAATTCTATGTTGGGTCAGGTTGACAATCAAAACTATGTGTATAATATGTACAAATATTCCATGGTAAGTAAAAATGAGAAAGGGGGAAATTGTAAATCAATAATTGGGTAACTTGACTGGAGAAATAGCTCAATTGATAACAGTGGTATTAGAACCTGAATTTGATCCTCCCAACTCACATGTAAAAAGGCTAGACATGGTAAGTGATCACTAGTCATCGGCACACTAGAGAGACAGAGAGAGAAGGAGCCCTGAGGCTCCTTGGCTGTTCACCTTTGATTGTTGTGATAGAACACTGACCCAAAGCAACTTGGGGAGGAAGGGATGATTTCATATGGCAGCTTACAGGTAGAAGGGAAGCCAGAGCAGGAACCTGGAGGCAGGAACTGAAGCAGAGACCATGGAGGGGTGCTGGTCTCCTTTCTATAGCCTGTTCACCCTGCTTGCAGACCAGGGCCACCAGCCTGGGGGTTGCACCAGCAACAATGGTCTGAGTTCTCCCTCATTAATCACCAATCAAGAAAATACCCCAAAGATTTGCACTCAAGCCAATCTGGTGGAGACGTTTCTTTCAACTGAGGTTTCCTCTTCCCACATAAGGATGAGCTCTAGACCTATGAGAGACTTTACCTCAAGAAAGCAAGGAAGACAGCACCCTAGAGACAACGTGCAAGGTTGTCCTCTGACTTTCACTTGTGTGCACATGCATACATATAGCTTCATACATGCGTGTACCAGCACACACATGCAACAGTACACACATGAACACACACATGTTAATTAATGCAAGCTATGATTAATGTGGGTTCAATAAAGCGTACAGAGCACCTTGGTCTTCCTGGTCTTTTGGCATCTCACTATGAGCTTATACTCATCTGGATACTAAGGGTTACAGATAAAATGCTAGAGCCAGTGCTCACCCAATATATGAAAGAAACAAACTCAAGTCTTCAATTAGAAAGGGCAGTAGTGAATGCCTGTCCAAGTGTTCATTTAAAATGAGACTTGAAACCAGGCATGGTGACCATGTCTCTAATACCAGCATTTAGAAGGCTGGGGCAGGAAAATTAAGGATTTCGGGGCCAGCTTCAACTCCATAAAGAGTTTGAGACCAGCCTGGGCTACTTGGTTTGAAGAAGAAAAAGAAGAAGAAGAAGAAGAGGAAGAGGAAGAGGAAGAGGAAGAGGAGGAAGAGGAAGAGGAAGAAGAAACAGGATATGGTGGTATGTGTCTTTAGTCCCAGCACTCGGAGGCAGAGCAGGAGGAGTTCTATGGTTCAAGGATAGCCTGGTCTACACAAGTTCCAGGCTGTCTAGGACTCCCATAGTGAGATAGGAAAGGACCAAGATGCTTGAGGGTGACTCTCCTATAGTAATGCAAAATGGCAGACACATCAAGAGAGATCCTGCCTCAACAATATAGAAAGGGAAAACCAACTCCCCAGGGCTGCGTTCTCACTTCCACACTTGCCCTGTGGCACACATGTGAGTGCACGCATGTGCACACACTCAAGTAGCCTGGTCTACACAGCTAGTTCTAGGACAGCCAAGGCTTCGCTAAGAAACCCTGTCTAGAAAACCAAAAATAAATTAAAAAGTCTATTTAAAAAATGATTAGTTGAAAAGAAATGGACTTAGCTGGAGGCCATCCTTGCATTGGCACAGTATGTTAGGATTGTTTAGTTCGTCATTATTTATAGAGACGTTTCCTTTCTTACATGGATTAATTCAGCTTTTAGCCTAACCAGACAGACAATGGAGTTTATTACATGGATAACAAGGATTTCTTTAATTCTCTTACACATAAAACTACAGTGAGTCAGGCTTTCAAAATTGTCTGAAGATGGGTACATGCCATGTACAGTCATAATGGTTCCTTCCGAATCTAACACAGAACATTGGGTAAATAATATAGTCTGTGGGCCAGCTAGATGGCTCCAAGGACAAAGAGGTTTGCTGGCAAGCCTGATGACCTAAATTTGATCCCCAGGACCTACATGGTGGAGGGAGAGAACAGACTCCTGCAAATTGTCCTCTGATCTTCACACATACACACCATGACAAGAGCTTACTCACATGTGAGTGCATGCAAAAACACACAAACACAAAGTAAATAAATGTAAAATAAAATAATACAAGCTGCATAAATCATATCTATGTTATGTTTACATAGTAGACCATAAGGAACCAAAGTCTCTCAGAGAAACTTAGTTTATACATAATGTAAATACAGTAAAGTTAATCAGAAAAAATGCCTCAGGAGGTAAGATAAATGAAATGCCTTTCAAAAAAGTTTACATAGGCTAAGATTGCTGGCATGCCAATAGCTAGAGCCAACTAATTCTCTTAGCAAAAATAAGGAGAGGGTCTGGTGTCCAGGTAGTGGGACTGGAAATACAGCCCCAAGATGGCTCACATACAAGGCAGGCAGAAAGCCTCCTGTTGGAAACCTAGCTCTGCAGAAAAGTAAATTGAAATCAAAGCAGTGAGGAGCTGAGGGTGAAACCCAGCCAGCAGAGTGCTTGCCTGGCAGGCAGGAAGTCTGGGGTTCCCTTTCAGCTGGATACTGAGTTTGAAGTCAGCCTGTGCTACATAAGATGCTATCTCAAAAGAAGAAAAGAAAAGAAAGGAAAGGGAGAGGAAAGAAAGAGAGAAGAAACAGAAAAAGAGAAAAATTGGTGTGGGGAGGTAGCAGCCAAGACGTTACATAGTCCTTCACACACACACACACACACACACACACACACACACACACACACATATGAAGGTATTTTTCAAAAACTAGAAGTCAAAATGCAGCTAGATCTAAAATAACTAGACGAAGAGATGGAATTTTATAAAAACCCAGGCCTTCCTCATTTCTGTTTTTCTTCCTTTCAAAAATTCGTTCTAATTATTTTTGTAAAAGATTGTGTGTGTGTGCGTTGACATGACAGTCTTAGTTTAACCCACTTCTTCCCCCCAGAAACCATTAACAATGAAAGCTCTGGAGAGGTAGACACAAAGGCATCCCTGGCATTTGCTAGACATCCAGTCTAGCCTATAGGGTGAGTTCTAGAACAGTACAAAACCCTGTCTCAAACAAAATAAAACCCAAATAAACCAACAAAACCAGGAAATAAGGTGGACCATGCCCAGACCTTGTGCTCACACACAAATGCACACACATGCATATGCATCTGTATACATAGAGTGCTATTGAACACACTGGAACATGAGCAGATCCTATCCCAATCATTTATCTGGGTTAAGTGATGGATCCAGAGCATCAATAGAGCTGTGTTTCTGGTCGGTAAACTATGGCACTGCACTCTTGGTATTAGGTAAAGATGAACACTGTGACAGTACCTGGATCCCTAGCATTACCAAGTCTCTCAGCGTCATAGCCACCATAAGTTATTCCAATTTGATACCATTTAGCCTTAATTGTTAACTTGACACAGCCTAGGGTCATCTGAGAAGAAAGCCTGGATTGAGGATTGAGGAATTGGCCTGAGGCACGTCTATGGATGGTTGTCTTGATTACCTAGTAATACTGGAAGACCTAGACCACTGTGGGTAGCACCATCCCTAGGCAGGAAGTCCTGGGAGATAGGAAAAGCTAGCTAAGGATAAGCCTGTGAGTGATCAGGCCAAAGAGCATCATTCCTCCATGATCCTACCAAATTTCTTTGGTTGTGAGGGAGTTTCCTGGGTAACTCTGCATGGTAATACTGCACGGAATAGTAAACAGGTGAGCCTTGAGTTCATGTCTTAACTCTTCTCAAAGATGGCTTGCAACCTGGAAGTGTAAGGTGAAATAAACCCTTTAATCCCTGTACTGGCTGGTTTTGTGTATCAACATGACACAGGCTGAAGTTATCACGGCACCTCCCTTGAAGAAATGCCTCCATGAGATCCAGCTGTAAGGCATTTTCTCAATTAGTGATCAAGGGTGGAAGGGCCTATTGTGGGTGGTGCCATCCCTGGGTTGGTAGTCTTGGGCTCTCTAAGAAAGCAAGCTGAGCAAGCCAGGGGAAGCAAGCCAGTAAAAAACATCCTTCTATGGCCTCATCTGCATGAGCTCCTGCTTCCTGACCTGCTTGAGTTCCAGTCCTGACTTCCTTTGGTGGTGAACAGCAACGTGGAAAGTGTAAGCTGAACAAACCGTTTCCTCCCCAACTTTCTTCTTGGTCATGATGTTTGTGCAGAAATAGAAACCCTGACTAAAACACTTCCCTAAACTACTTTTGTTCGGAAAGCTTTCTCATAGCCATAGAGGTTAGATCAAGATCAGTTTGTCACTGGGAAGTTTATAGCTTGATACTTGTCAGAAACATCTTCAATTGTGTGACTGCCTGTAAAAATGTATACCTCCTCAAAATTATTATAGTTGTGAAATTACACAACTTGTTCAGCATAATTTCACTACTGTGCTGGCTAATTTTATGTCAACTTGACCAAGGGTAGAGCCATTTGAGAGGACGGAACCCCAATACCTCCATAAGATTACGTGGTAGGCAAGACTGTAGAGCATTTTCTTAATCAGTAATTGGACCTTGGAGGGCCTAGCCTATTGTGGGTGGAGCACCCCTGGGCTGGTGGTCCTGGGTTCTATTAGAAAGCAGGCAGAAAAAGCCATAAGGAGCAAGCCAGTGAGCTGCACTCCTTCGTGGCTCCTGCCTCCAGGTTCTTGTTCTGTTTGAGTTCCTGTCCTGACTTCTTTTGGTGATGAACAGTGCTGTGGAAATGTAAGCTAAACAAACCATTTCCTGCCTACGTTGCTTTGGTCATGGTGTTTCATCAAAGCAATAAAATCCTAGCTAAGACAACCACTTTGTAACCTACTTTCTGAATTCTTGTTTTGCTGAGTTAAATTCATTAGTATTAAATGATACTTCAACCTTTGTGATGGAGTTGGGATCCATCATTCAGAGTCAGATTTTTTAAAAAGTACATGGAAACTTGGTGCATGCTTAGTTCAGTCTTCAGGTGACCTTCGAGAAGCACTTTTACCCCTCAAATCTCACAGGGTCCAGGGGAGACTCTCCTGACACTGGTGTAATGGGATTGAACCCTTACCTGACAGTCTAACCCCTGCCACTGTCCTTAGCTCCTCAATTTCCTACTCTTGAGAATCCAAATGTCCTCGCTGTCACTCAAAAATGACAGTCTCGTATTTGCCTTTATGCTTCCTTTCCTCTTCTCCTCAAACTTCTCTATAGCAGTCGTGAAAATAGGTTGTCTGATTCACTGAGTATACAATCAAGTGTGAAACTTTGTAGGTGCCTCAAATCTTTTTATGGGGATTTAATAATTAGAATGTATATAACAGTCACAAGTCAATCGAACCAATTCTTAGATGCCGATTCTGGTATTCTTCATAATGACAAAAATTGATAAGCACTGCAAGGCTTATCTTTTAAAAATACCATTTGTTCATTTATTTATTGTGTGGGGTAGGGGAAGCAGGTGTGCCAGGGAGTGCACGTGAAGGACGACTTAGAGGAGTCGGTTGGTTCCCTCCTTCCACCTTGTGGGTTCCTAGGATTGAACCCAGGTCATTGGGCATGGCAGCAAGCACTTTTAACCCCAGAACTCTCTTGACAGCACCAAGATTTAGCTTGCAAGGCTTCATTGTGACATTCTCTCTCTTTCCAGACTTATTTTTATTTTTCCATTCCACGCATGTGTGGAGGTATGTGCACATGAATGCATATGCCCATGGCAGCCAGAAGAAGGCATCAGATCCCCTGGAGCTGGAGCTCCAGGTACTTGTGAGCTGCCTGATATGGGTGCTGGGAACCGAGCCTGGGTCCTTTGCAAAACTAGTATGTGCTCTTAACCCTTGAGCCATCTCTCTATACCATTCTTGGGACATTCATGTGATTTTGTGGTGATAGAATGAGATACTGATTGTAGAGGTGTTGTTAGTCTGTCTGTACCACTTTAATAGCTCACCTGCTCGTAACAATGAAAAATAATGATCCTAACAACCTTTTATCATGCCTCTACCTCGGCAGAGAATTGGGACTGAGATGTATATACGGAGCTGCTCTTGGTGGCTTGTGCTTGACACCCCAGCACTGCTGCCTACATGGATGTTACAGGTGGTATGTTGAATTTAAAATGTTAGAACTTAGACTCCTCATGGAGTGAGTCGGCAGGTTAAACAGTCCAGTGATGAACTCGGAAGCTTAGTAATTGGGCTGTAAAGAAACCTAAGGGAAATCAGTGGCTTCAAGAAGCATCCAATCTTTGTATAACTTGTCTATCTACATAAAAGTCTCAAGATGGTCCTTTAAGACTTTTGCATGGCCATGATGGTGTGTGGCTATAATCCTGGCACACACAGGCTGAGGCAAGGAAGTGGCAAGTTCTGGGCTACATGGTGGAACCCTGTTTTAAAAACAAAGAAACAAAACTTAACATGGCACTGAGAGCTTATAGCTCCACCACTTGGAAGCTGGAGGAGGGAATTCAGGGGCAACCTGGACTACATACCAAGTTCAAGGTCAGTCTGGTCCACAAAGAGGTCCTGAATACACAAAACACAAATGTTTAAAAAGGTATACGTGTGTGTGTGTGTGTGTGTGTGTGTGTGTGTTATCCTTTAGTGGAGACTCAAAATCACACAACAATTTAAAACCTAAAAAGTCAAGTTGTTTGTGAAAACCAATGAAAAAGAACCAAATTTAATCTTACTTAGCTCGCTGACGAAACGCAGAGTCTGCTGGTTCAGAGGCCCTTTACCCCTAGCAGACAGCTGTCTAGGTAGGAGCCTTGTCTCCCTGGCTGACAACTGACAGGCCCATGGAAGTGACCTCTGCCATCTGTCTCAAAACACCTCAAAAACAGCTGAGCCTGTGAGCCTGGAAAGAATACTCTGTTTTTCCTGTTTTGCTTCAGACACGGTCTCAGAATCTGATGAGGCTTGGCCTCCTCCAGCCAATTTTTCTCCTTCCGCCCACCAGCTCTGGAGCAGTTGTGTGCGGCTCAGCCTCGGACTGTGGTTGTCAGGGGCTGTTTCATTGCTGCTTGTCATTAGAGCGCTCTGTTGATTCGGTTTGCTGTAGGGTCTCCTCACGGAGCCTAGGCTGCCCTCAAATTCCCAACCATCTTCCCACTCAGCCTTCTGAGTAGAGTGCTGGGATTGCAGGCATGCGCCTCCATGACCTGCTAGAACTCTTTCATTGAAGACATGACAGTAATTGTGGCCTGAGAATGTCACTCAGTTAATACCATGCTTGCCTTCAGAGATCCTGAAGCCCTGTGGTTCAATCCCCAACACTGCATAAAACTAGGTGTGGTACACTTCTGTAATCTCAGCATTCTGACTTCGGAGGCAGGAGGATCAAGAGTTCAAGACCATTGATACTGAGTTCAAGGCCAACTTCAGCATGAGAACTTGTTCAAAAAAAAAATCATATTTAGGCCGGCAAGTTATCTTTTTTCTTCAAAAAAGAAAGAAAGAAGGAAAGAAAGAAGAAAGAAAATAGGTAACTAGTCATAAAAAAATAAAAATCAAGCCATTTTTACAAAATGAAATCTCAGACTGCAGGTCGGGGCTGTAGATCAGTTAGTAGACAGCTTACCTATCATGCACAAAGCCCAGATTTGATTTCCTACAAAAACTGGGCATGGTGGTGCATGGTTATAACCAGAAGGTGGAGGGGAGGGGAGGCAGGAGAGTCAGAACTTTGAGGTCATCCTCAGCTACCTAACAAATTTGAAGTTAGCCTGTGCTACTTGAGACCCTACATCCAAAGCAAACAAACAAACAAAACTAAGAGACTTCTTGGCTTATCAGTCTTTACTTCCAAAGCACACAACAGAAAACATTCATTGTATGAGAAGGAACTAGAAATCTGAATTCCCTGGGGAAAGAGAGTTTGGTTTAAGCAGCCATAGGCAGTCAATGGTTGCCGGGGTAGTGGTATCATATTGTTCATCGGTCTAAGAAATAACCCCTACCCACGCCCATGCAGGCACCCTTAATTCAATACAATGGCGCACAGAGAAGGGGAAAGAGATAGGAAAGGGTAATGGAGAGGGTTAAGATCAACACGCGTTGTGTAAGTGTATGACATTATGAATGGGCAAATGAGGAAGGAAAAACAGAACACATGATTTTGGCAGGGTGGACATGGGAGGGGCAATGACTTTGGGGTCAGAGGAAGAAAACTTCAGGTAGGCAGGCCTCTGAAAGGCTTGCCTTAGAGACTGTCAGCTGATATATAGTCAGAGGGGAAGCTGTGGCTGAGCGGATGGCACATCTGGTGCACAGGCATGCCTCCCACATGAAGTCACCACGGATCTGAGTGGTGCTGTCTCTGCAGCTGCAGCCTGTTTATGGAAAACGAAGTTTTCAAGACTTGGTTGGCCTTAGGCACAGAGCCTTCTAGGCTGCAGGAATGTGGGTTGTTCTTTATAAAGTCGCTCTTGTCTTCCAAGGCAAGTGTCCTGCTTCAGGCCTGGGCCTGGACTGCAGAGGCCTGACCTATCTGTTTTCTTCATTTCCTGTGGACCCGGCCACTGCCCTGTCTCCAGGGCAGCTTTGAAAACTATGCCTTCAGTTCATGGGGACTCAGGCACCTCATCAGAATGAGGAAGCCCAGACACAGAGGCAGAATGTAGGGACTGGGGGCAGAGAAAAAGCATCAAGAAGCAAGCTGTTACACAGTGTAACTAGCCCCTCTGGTAGCTCTTTCCACATCATCAATGGCCCTGAATAGCGCCAGGTTGCTTCTACTGCAGAGATTCAACGGATCGGATTAACAGAAGGCTTTCCCCAAGTGGTTCTCTATCAGAAAAAACCAATTACTTGTTCCTGTCTTTTGTGTCCCTCGGGAGCATTCAGTCAAACCAGGACAAGAGGATATAAAAATTGATAAAAGCCTTTAATTACATTTCCTCTTCACAGTCCTCTAAGGAAAGCGTGGTCTATCTGGATTTTAAATTTGATGGGCTGCTGAGGGAATTGGACTACTGTTGGTGCTTGAGAAAATAAAACACAGGATTGAAGTCCCTGGGGCGTGAGGAGAAAGAGGGGCAGCAGGTAGGATTTGGACCTAGGAATCAAACGTACACTCTGCTGAGAGTTCAAAGTCAGACTGAGTTTCGCAGTGAGCTCGAGGCCAGGCTAGACCCAAGGAAACAAAACAGGTTGGAGAAGTGTCTCAGAAGTGCTTGCTGTGCACACATGGAAAGCTGAGATCCCTATCCCAGCATCCACACAAATGGTAAGGCCTGTCTGCAACCTCAGTGCTAAGCAGGAAGAGACAGGAGACCCCAGAGGCTTGCTGGCCAGCCAACATGGAGAGTTCCAGATTCAAAGAGAGACCTTGTCTCAAAGAATAAGGGAGAAAAAGATGATATGGTGGTCTGAATAAGAATGGGCCCTCTGGCCAGGAAGTGGTGGCACAGGCCTTTAATCCCAGCACTGAGAGGCAGACACGGGCAGATCTCTGTGAGTTCAAGGCCAGCCTGGTCTGCAGCTTGAGTTCTAGGACATCCAGGACTACATGGAGGAACCCTGACATAAAAAACAAAACCGAACGAAAGAATGGCCCCATAGGCTCAGATATTTGCATGCTTAGTCATCAGGGAGTGGCACTATTTGAGAAGGATTAGGAGGTGTGGCCTTGTTGGGGAAGTGTGTCACTGGGGGTAGGCTTCAAGGTTTCAGAAGCCCATGCCAGGCTCCATCACTCTATCTATCTATCTATCTATCTATCTATCTATCTATCTATCTTTCTATGTATCATCCATCTGTCTATCTATCTAGAATCTATCTATCTATCATCTACTTACATATCATCTACCTGTCTTTCTAGAATCTATCTATCATCCATCTGTCTGGCTATCTTTCTATCTAGAATCTATCTATCATCCATCTGTCTGTCTGTCTATCTATCTATCTATCTATCTATCTATTATCTATCTATACTTCTATCTCTGTCTTGGCCTATGGATCCAGATGTGTTCTTAGCAACTTCTCCAGCACGAAGCCTGACTGCCTGCATGCTCCCTGTTACAATGCTTCCTGCGGTGTTGATATTGGAAACTGTAAGCAAGCCTCTAGTTAACTGCTTTCCTTATAAGAGTTGCCTTGGTCATGGTGTCTGTTCACAGCAATAGAACACTGACTAAAACAGATGGCTTAGTAGGTAAAGAAACTTGCCACCAAGTCCGAAGACCTGAGTTTGATCTCGGGGATCCGCACTGTGGGAGAACAGATTCCCAGTTGTTGTTCTCTGACCTAAACACATACACACCCTGTGCAAAATAAATAATCTGAATGATGACAGAGAGCAATTGAAGACACCAGACAGCGTTCTTCGGTCTCCACACTTCATGCACGGTTGTGAGAGCCTCTGTTCTCTCTCTCTCTCTCTCTCTCTCTCTCTCTCTCTCTCTCTCTCTCTCCCCTCATCTTAGAATTCTTTCTTCATCCTGTGCAGTTCTGTGGTCTGAGTGCTAAGGAAGTGCTTCCTGCTTGCCCTGCCCCTCCTTAAACTCTGCAGCTTCCTAAGCAACAGGAAGGATCACTAGGATGGGGAATGTGAAAGACTGAGGAATTTTCTTTGTAGCTCCAGTGAGAATTAGAGCCTGGGGACCTTTCTCTATGACACTCTTGGCTTCAAACATGAGATGCAGGTCTTGGGGACCCCCGTGACACTCTGTAAAGGGTGAGAAGGGATAGCTCAATGACAGGCAGAAGTTTTCTTGAAACGTGTGAGACCCAACCTTTCAGCTGCAGCACCATAAAGGAGAAAACAAACAACAAAAACCGCACTTTAAGTCTGAAAAGAAAGTACCTTCCCATCCCTGGATCTGAGCTCATTACAGAATCAATTAAGTTGGTGTGATTAACCATTGGACTATTGGAGGCTTAAGAGGTAGAAAAGTCTTAGCCGATAGATGGAAAATTGGAAACATTCAGCAAGTCCTAACTGTTAATATTATCCGTCTCTAGCACCATCCCTGGAAAGTCTTAGTCTGGACTGTTCTAGAAGATCTGCTGAGAGCTCAGATTTCTGTCAGTTCTCTCTTAGTGTCCAGGCAATATACACATAATTTCCCTTTGGAATATTCCAGTAACCCAGAAGCCTCATGGTGTTTTTTCTGAAGTGAAACCTCTCTGGAGTTTCCTCAATAGTGAGTGGTCTCACCATCTGGATGAGAGCCCCAGGTTCTCACCATCTACCTGAGAGCTTCAGGATCCCGGGGTTCTTCAGTGCCCATTCCTTCTTTCCCTCTGTCCCACCAGCAAACCATCCAGACCTGGGTATCTAACCTTCTAAAGATCATTGTATCTCAGCTAGGTAGGGCATCAATAACCTCAGCCCTCAAGAGACAGAAGCAAAAGTATCTAGAAGAGCCATGGCTCTCAAAGGGAGCCCTCATTGCAAAATCCCCCAACACCAGAATTCCTAAGATCTCTGTGCCACTTGTTCTGGCCAGGCACTAGCTCACTCTCCCCACTAATACACCCTTGGCTATCCTGAGAACCTCCTAACTTACTTTTCTACCTCCGAACCTGAAAAAGCAAGGTAGGCCTTACACACACTACTCAGGCTATGCACTTAGGAACAACTGTCAGCTGCTCAGAGAGTAAAACCCAAGTTCCCAAACTTGACTTTCAGAATGATCTGTACATATGGCTAGCCATCCTCTGCCTCTGCACTCAGCTAGTTCTTGACTTCCTGTGGCTTTGGGAGAAATCCCCGGCTGCTCTCTGGCGAGTCCCAGTCTTGTATAGAGATTATTCCTCATGCAAAAGTCACCCACACACACTTCTCTGTCTCCTTCTCTCTTTACCCTCCTCCTCCCCCATCTTTCCTCCATCATTTCCCAATGATCTTCAAGGCCTGGTTTCATTGTCAACTTCTAGGGAAGTTTCCCTGTTTCCACCACCCTGTGCAGGCTGAAAGACTCATTTCTGAGGAGCCCTGGTTTCTTCCCAAACTCTCTGATCCTTTGATCTCATCCCAAAGGCTCTGGATAAGGCAAATCTTTGACTTCTTGGTCTCCCATACTGTATGGATCACCTGCTCCAGGAGGGCCGACCTTGAGAGGCTGCCCTTTCCATCTGTTCCTTCTGAGCTTAAGACGATGTAAGATACAGATAGGTTGAATAGAGATGCCAAAGTCTTAGAGTGTGGTGGGGGATCAGTGAGCTGGCTCAGTAGGTAAAGGCACACGCGGCCAAACCAAAGCCTAAGGACCTGATTTCAATCCCTGGGACTCACATGGCAGAAGGGAAAAATTATTCCTGTTTCAGGTTGGGCTCCCTCAAAGCAGAGTCTGAGATAGGCGTCTTTATATACATAAATGTCCTAGTCAGGGTTAATTTTCAACATGATATGACCAAGACTCATCTGAAAAGGAAGCTGCAATTGAGATACTCAGATCAGACTGGCCTGTGGGCATGTTTGGGGGGGATTGATCTGATTGCTAATTGATGTAGGATAGCCCAGCACTGTGGGTGTCGTCGTCCCTAGGAAGGCAGGCCTAGGATGTACAAGACAGCTCCCGGAGATTTGGAAAGCTAATCATATATCCAAGTCTAGCCTGCAGTAGGGTGAATGAAGCAAGGCTTTTCAATTCCAAAGCCTACAATGGTCAATCATTACTTTAAGGATGCTCCAGGTGGGGACAGAGGGAGGGACCTAGTTAGGTTCTTACTGCTGTGGTAAGCACAATGACTGAAAACAGCTCAGGGAAGGAAAGCATTTCTTTCGCCTATTGTCCATTGTCCATCGAGAAGGGATGATAGAGCACAAACTCAAGGTGGAAACTGAAGTAAAAGCCATGGAGGGGTGCTGTTTACTGGTTTGGTCCTCATAGCTTGTTCATCCTGCTTTTTTAGACCACCCAGGACCACCTGCTCCGAGTGGTCCCACCCACAGTGGGTTGGGCCCTCCCAAATCCATCATTAACTAAGAAAATGACCCATAAGGATTGCCTGCAGGCCAATCTGATGGAGGCTACTCCTCAAATGAAGTTTCCTCTTCCCAGATATGTCTTGATTTGTGTAAAGTTGACAAAAACTAAAAACTAGACAGCCAGGGAGTAAGAACATAAACTAGGCACTTCTTCGTCAAGCTGACCCACTTACCCACCCCACTCCAGATGGGTGCATCTGGAGAAGATCAAGTCTGAGCTGTGAGCAGTGGTACACAGGACAGCTGTGGAAAGAAACACACAGAAGCCTAGGTGAGGCTACACATCTCTGGTGTCTGTGGAGTGTTCCCTCTGACCTTCATCAGCTGCAAGTCCTGAAGGCATGTGCTCTTTCCGAGAAGGTTCTGGGAATCTAGCAATCTTCACATTCTACCTCCACCTGACTTCCCATCATTTCCAAGGAGCTTTGTGAAATATTCTAATCAGGATTTGAGACCAACTATATTCCTAATCACAGGCAAAGCAGGAGAATGGTACCAAGAGGCTGTCTTTAACATTCCTACCAAGAGCCTCATGCCAAAGCATTGCCAACTAGCCACACCATGAAAAAAATATGTGAGAGCTTTACCATACATAGCCACACTGTGTGCCAGGGATGTGTATCATACTTCGTGGCTAGCATATATGAAGCCCTGAATTCTATCTCCCTACACTGCATAAAACTGGAAACACACCTATAATCCCAGTACTCAGGCTGGTAGAGGCAGGAAGATCAAAAGTTCAAGATCATACTTGGCTACACAAAACTACCCTCTCCTCGGGAGCCAGACACTTGCCTATGTCCTTCACAATGGCCTTTATGATAGGAAGACTCACCAATGTATCTTTTCGAGCTGAGGGTGGTGACCTTGGAGCTACCACCTCAGACCATGTGATCAGATCCTCATGACTCAGTAGAAGCAGAGAGGAACTGGAATGGCCCCTTTCGGCACACTGCTGCTGTGGCAATGTGGGTAATGGAATGTTATCGGGTTTAAATTCCACCTTCACTGATCACACACCGACTGTGCCCAGCAGGCCGTTCACATCCTGAGTTTGTATAAACAGAGAAAGTTCATGCATTGCAAGATCACTGTGGTGAGGAACCTGGCTTGTATCAGGGACTCCAAAACTGAAAGTCATCATTCTGAAGTCATGTCCTTCCTCATAAACAACGGCCCGAGAGGGGAGTGGAGTGGGGAGCATGTCGATGCTTTGAGGGAAAGAAACATACAAAGAACCATGTGCAGTAACTAACAGTGTTGGTCTCAGTGTCTGAACACCTATTGTTATCCAGTAAGACACTACAATGACTTCTACTTTAAATAGTCAGGAGCTGAAGAATGTATTATTTCCTTATTTTAAAAGAACTGGTAATAAAATGAAGACTAATTGTATTTGTGTGTTTTTGTGTGTGTGTGTATGTGTGTGTGTGTGTGTGTTAGTCTGTGTGTGGGTGCATGTTTTTGTATGTATGCATATGCACTTGTGTATGTTCACATATGTGTGTATATGTGTATGTCTGTGTTGTGTGTCTATGTGTCAGTGTATATGTACATATATATCTGTGAATCTGTGTGTGTTGTAAGGTTGTATGTTAGTTTGTGTGTGGGTACATGTTTGTGCAGGTATGCACATACATGTACGTATGCATGTGTGTGTATGTGTGAGCCAATGTGTGTGCAGGTATGCATGTAAGATGAAGGATGGATGTGGGTCTCATTCTCAAGGTGTCATCCATCTTGGCTTTTCTTTTTTTTAGCTTTATTTGATTTATTTTACCTGCATGGATGCTTTGCCTGCAATATGTAAGTATGCTACCTTATATAGCTGGTGCTTGTGAAGATCAGAGAGGAAATTGGTTCCCCTGGATCCAGAGTTAGGAATGGTTGGGAGTCAAAGTGTAGGTGCTGGGACCCAAACACTGGTCCCCTGCAAGAGCTTAAACCCGAGTCAGCACTGCATCCCTGCCTCCTCTCTGTCTCTCTGTGTCTCTGTCTCTGTCTCTGTCTCTGTGTGTGTGTGTTTATGTGTGTCTGAGGGGGGTCTCTGTCTGTCTTTCTGTCTATGGAAAACCTAAGACTGGAAGTAATTCATATTTACTGATGACAGAAGAAAGACAAATATGAGCATCTCTAGACTATGCTTCTCTTTTCGAGGTGTTGAGATTTTTTTTCTGGATAGAGCAAGAGATGATAATGGTTTTCAGTCAAGAACAGGATTCCCAGTCTATGAAGTCTGTACTGAACCTACTCAGTTCAAATCCATGATGAAGCACTCAGAGATGGAGCACACAGATCTGGGCCAGGTCAAGCGATGCAGTTCAGTTGCTAGAGTACCTGTCTAGTATGTAGGAGCCTGCGGTTCAGTCCTGGCACTACATACCTGAAATGTGGGAGTACATGCTCGGAATCCCAGCACTAGGGATACAGAGGCAGGAGGATCAAAAGTACAAGGTCAAAACAAAAACAAACAAACAAAGCCTAGCAGGATGGGAAGGAGGGGACACGGGGGAGGGACGGGGAAAAGTCAGAGGAGGGGAACCATAATCAAATATATGATAAGAGAAAAATCTGTTTTTAATTAAAGACAAAAGCGAACAAGGAAAAAAAAAATACCCAGAGGCAAAAAGTAGAGGATAAGAATACCTCCATTCCCCTGCAGGGGATTTACACAGTTTGGGGATCCCACCCCACGCAAGGTCACAGTTCCCTTCTCTTACAAAACCACACAGGAAGGGGTCTCAGAGGACCCGCCTCCTCTCCCACCCCTTGCTCTTTTCTGTTGCCCTCTGGTTCATGGGTTTCCTGCCTGCACTGGTCCTGCCACAGGCTCTGCTGGCTTTGCTCAAGCCAAAGGGATTCACTTTCAGCTCCCTCCATCGTCCTGTCGGTGAATCGTCCTGAAATATTTTCTTACAATGTGCCACCTGCTTCCTGCCAGAACTTTGGAGAACTGAGACCCTTCTTCCTTGGATAACATTACCACTTTGGAATAGGAAGATGCTGCTGTCTGCATTACAGAGACCAGTGCAGCTGGACAGAGCGACACTTTAATCTTGTCCCAGAGGTAGTTGCACAGCCCCAGTTACCAGATCTCCTCCATTTTATTTTCTCATGACCGATCTTCAAAGACTTCTTGCTTAACAGCACCGCCCAAGTTACCCCCTGGATGCTGCCAAGAAGCTCATGCTATCCCTTCTAGCCTCTGTTCTATAGAACTCCAGAAAGTAAAGCAATGCCAACAAATCAAACAAGTGCAAGACAATCTAGACTCTTCTCTTGCGTCTTATTTGCTTGTTTGTTTTTGAAACAGGATTCACCTGGTAGCCCTGGCTGCTGTGAAATTTTCTATGTAGACCAGACTATTCTGGAACTCATAGAAATCCTCCTGTCTCTGCCTCCTGAGTGCTAAGATTAAAAGTGCGTGCAGTCACACCTGCCTGGCTTTGATGTTGTTGTTTGTTTGTTGTTTTTTTTTTTAATAACCATGGTGAAGCTTTAAAAAAAATATTCATTTTTCAGGTTAAAACCAGTGTCTTTCTAACTCATTGGTATCTTAAGCATGTGCTTGGTCTGCTCATTGGCAATTTGGAACTTCTCTGAAGCATGAAGATCAAGTTCTGTAGTGTGGAATCTGAGCAACAGAACTAGGCTTAGAGGAGACCTGGGGACCAGGATGTAGACAAAGGGGTGGGGTAGGGTGGGGTGGGACTAAAGGTCACATGACCTGAAGAGAGCTATAGGGGAAAAGGGGAGATGGGAAAGAAGATGAAGGAAAAACAATACAACCAAATCTTCTAAGTTTTTGTTTAATGAAACCTAATTATTTGTAAGCTATCAAAAATAATAGAAAGAAATAAAGCATCCACAAACATGAGCCAGCCATGGTGGCAAACGCCTTTAACCCCACCAGCACTTGTGAGGCAAAGTCAGGAAGATGGCAAGTTGAATCAAGGCTAGCCTGGGCTAAGTAGCAGGTTCTTGTCTCAAAAATAAAAAGTGAGAAGGCGTGTGGCACTGAGTCTGGCTTTACTTACTGGCCTGGTCTCTAGGATTGTGCCTCTCTGAGCCTGTAGATTTTCATTGATCACTGAATTAAAAGTCATATGAAGGAGGCAGAGTAATAGTAACCCCATGTGGAAATGAAGAACTTGTGTGACTTACCTACATTGTGTATGCCCTTAGTTCTAGCCCTCAAACACACATGCACATGAGCATGTGCAGCACACATGCACAAGTGCAAGCCGTGATTTGGTTCTTGTTTTCATGGCACACAGAGGCCCCCATTTCCATAACCTAGCTATAACCACACCCTCTTCACCAGGCCCAATGCTCTGCCTTGATCCTCATTCAGAATCTTCCCAGGCTGCCTCTCCGGAGAGGCCCTAACCCTTAGCTCACAGCCTCTCTTGGAGCACTCCACACTGGTCCCATCTTCTGCTGCTTCTCTGCATGGACAGACCATGAGAACTAAAGGCAAAGATCATGTCGGTTTCATCTTCCATCTCTTCGGCTTGATGAACTCAATTATTTCAAGTTCTTTACAGCAGATTCTTTTTGGAAGTTATAACCCAAGTAGCAGGAGCCATGCCTTAAAAATATAGGGTCCTGTCCTAACCAAGTTCCAGGTACCTCTAATGGAAAATGTCTTCTTGATTTTTCCAAGCCTGCGTGTATCTCCCATCTCGGATCTTTCTCCTTGGTCACTGAAATTGCTTCTTTCTTTGTATCTTTTGTAGCTAATTCTTCAACCCAGCTCTCTGGCAGTAATTTGATAAGATAGTTTAGTATTCCTGAGTGTGTGTGCAGGAATGACTTACAGCAGTGTAGACAAGTAATCCCAGTGGCTATAATTAATTTCATTTTTATAACGCACATAACAATTTGCATATCAAACCAGTAATTTTATGGCTATCATTACATCAGAAGACAGCAAAATTAGAGAAGTAAGCTGGTTTAATCTAAAAGTTCCTCTGGAGAACCTTAACTCATGTCTGTAGTCTCAGCATTTAGGAGGCTAAGGCAGGAGAATTACTGTGATTGTAAGGTAATCTTGTCTTAAAAATAACAATATTATTAAATAAGAATTAAGGTGGGGGCTGAGGAGATGGCTTAGAGCTTAAGGGTGCTTACTGCTCTCACAGAGGACCTGTATTCAGTACCCAACACCCACATGGCATCACAAGATCACCTGTAACTCTAACTACATGGGATGTGAGGCCCTCTTCTGGCCTCTGTGGACTACTGCACACATGTGATGCACATACGCTCTTACAGGTACACAAACATAAGCATAAGATTTCTCAAAAAGAATATGGGAAAAAAATGTAGCTTGTTAAAACCTCAAATGACACCATAAATCTATGTCATTTTGGCAAGGTTATTGTGACATGTCAAGTTTCTCCAGATGAATAGAGTATTCCAAAGGCACTTATTCAGCTGGCTTACACAAGAGGAGCTGGGTGGTCCAGCAATGGATGTCTGCATGCTCAAGATGCTGAGAACTTGGGAGCTGCTTTGTTAGCAAGTTTGAGATTCCCAGGAATCTCAATTTGGTGCCAAAGGCCTAGAAGATCCCTTGATAACTACTGAGCTTTAGTTCACACTGGAATGGGGAAGAATCTTGGTTCTGATCTCAGTAAAGGTCGGCACAACAGGATAGACATCACTGTCAAGGAGTGAGGGCAGGTAGGCTGTTCTGCTTTGTCTCCATCACACTTTGTGTCTAGGCCACCAGAAAGTGCAACCACCCACTCCAGAGGTGAACCTCCTCTCAACTTATCTCTCCTGGACATGCCCTGCCCAGAGGCATGTCCTCATTTGACTGGAGACAATCAAATTAGTAATCAAGATATCATTTCGGCTCTCCTGCCCAGCAAAGCCATCAAATGGTATTCTAAGAGCTACTGTGAAGGTATTTTGAAGTTTCAATGAGCACAATCTGTTCACAAAAGAAATATTCTTCTCTCATTGGTTAGATATGGCTTGGTCAATGGAAAGACCTTAATAATAGAAATGACATTTCCTTGACAAGGAGGACAGTCTTCCTGCAGACTATAGCAATGGTTTCTGCCTTTAGTTCCATCCCAAATGTCTCTTCCTAATGGCCTGAGGTATGCATGCAGGCTTATCAGGCAAGCCAGATCCTAGGTAGACAGACAGATGAAGCTCTAGAGATAGTTAGATGCATAATCAGATGATTGAATAATTTATAGCTAGCTAGCAGGAAAAATAGATGATAAAAATATTTAAACAAATGATAGATGATAAAGGTGGGAAAAAAGATGATAGATGAAAGATACTAAATTAGATGTTGTGATAAGTTTAGCTAAGCCAACAGGTCATATGTATGGACCAACCCAAGAGCTATCTGGATTCAAGAATGAAAGATACACACACACACACACACAAACTACACACCACACATACATACACACATGCCAATTAATTTTAATATGCCTTGACTAGCTTAATGACTGGACATTTCTAAGCCTTCTCACTGCTAGCAAACACTCCCATCTGGTACTCCTGAGTTAACACCTTTTAAAATCTATATTTCATCTCTGCTAATCCAAACACAATTGGGGAAGTGGCCCATGTGGCCACTTTCCCTGATTCTCACATGTCGTCAGACCTTTAGGTCTGGTCTTTCTTCTTCCCGTTCATGGCAATCTATGCTTCCTTTCTCCCAGTTCTAAGCCCATGCAAATCTAAAGGTCCCACCTCAGTCTACTTGTCCAGCTATTGGGTATTGACTCTTTATTGATCGATCAAAAATCAATTGGGAACAAGGACCTTCAGCGTTTGGACACACAGATTCCCAATTTGGGGGCCAGATTAATTCAAAGCTTTAGAACCAATCCCCAACCATTAGATAGAGAGATGATATAGATAACAGATGATAGATGAGACAGAAGATAGATTGATATTATAATAGATGAGATAGATAGATAATATGAATAATGAATGAGAAATGAAATATAAGATTAATATATAGATAGATAATAGAGGGCAGATGGTATGGTGATTTGAATGGGAATGGCCCACTTAATATAAGAACATAGGTGGGAGCTCACACATTTGTATGCTTAGTTCCCAACTGGTGGAAATGTTTGGGAAGGACTAGAAGCTGTGGCCTTGGAGGAGGACTATCACTGGGGGTGGGCTGTGACACTATTCCCAGTTAGCATTCTCTGCTTCCTTCTTACAGATAAATATGTGAGTTCTCACCATTGCTCTAATGCCATGCCTGCCTGTCTGTTGCCATGCCCCCTGCCCTGATGGTCATGGACTCACCTGACCACCTGAAACTGTAAGGCCCTAATAAATTCTTTGTTCTTTAAGTTGCCTTGGTCATGGTGTTTTGTCATGGCAATAAAATGATAGCTAGACAGACAGGCAGACAGACAGATAACCTCACTGATTGTGTTTCTCTGCTGTAACCTTGGATGATTTATCAAATGACAGATGCTTGTTTGAGGTTTACACAGGCCAGAGTAGCTGCACACCAACCCTAACCTTCAGGAAGCAATACTACAATCACAACTTGAGTTTAGCGTTTGATATTCTTGAGGAGAAGAACTGAAATGGTAGCATTCACCTTGGGAAGACGACCTTCCCCCTTGCTTTTCCTGAGTGCCTCTATTTGCGTTAACTGGTGGCTGGGTTCCCTGCCAACAGTAGTCAGCTGTGATAGCAACAGCAATCTATTTGAGCTGACATAGGCAGCCTGACTCGGTAAAACAGTGTTTGTCCTACTGATATCTATATATGTCAAAAGAGAGGTGCTGCTTAGAATCCTCGGCTTCTAGAATATTCCATCTCCACAGAGCTGCAGAGTCACCTAGGGTTGTATTTACTGGAATTTCCTAGACACCCACCCCAGTTCTACTGCATCAGATTATGTGGTGTGTGTGTGTGTGTGTCTGTGTGTGTGTGTGTGTGTTATGTGTGTATATGTGTATGTATGTGTGTATATATGTGGGCATGTACGTTTGTGTGTAATGTGTGGTGAATATTTGTATGTGTATGTGTGTATATGGGGGGATGGTGTGTACATGTATTGATTTGTGTGTACAGTGTGTGTGTGTTTATGTGGGGGGAGGGGGTGTATATCTGCCAGTGACTGGCGCCAAGAAGCTGAAATCAAACTTGAGATTCAATAGAACCAGAGTACTAAAGGTGATGCTGCATCAGAGCCCTTGACTGGCTTTCTGTGGAGCTTTTATCTGGATGGCTTAGCATACAGAGTTCAAAATAGGGTGGAGCAACCATGGAAATCATACAGAATATTTCATATCACTATCACCAGATGTGCTCAGGAATCAGAAGTGGCTGCACGGGGATTGTTTGCATAATGCCCTCAAACATGCTAAGCTGCCTTGCTAAGGAGGGGAGAGGAGACATCTTACCCACTGCATTCCTTGGGCGGGTGGAGACATTCCTCCCAGGGGAGTAAGCACATTTCTAGGAGAGCAGAGTTCACATACCAGCGTAGTGTAGAAAAGTCTATTATCTGCGTGCTGTAGGTTTATGCATGTAGTGTTGTGGGACAGAGCTCATGAGTTTGTATGTGCTCTTTGCATCATTCTGCAATGCACCCATTTATTGTAGGACCTGACAGATAGTTTTTGCTTTATTTCTTTTAAAATTTGAGGGTGCTGTATCATGTGGTATTTGTGAAATTTCTAATATAGCACTAAGAACCCCAAAGTTTAGCATCCACTGAAGTAGTAGACAGATGGTGTGTGTACGTGTGTGTGTGTGTGTGTGTGTGTGTGTGAGCACATGTGTGTATGGGTGTGTGTGCATGTACATAGTTGTGTATATATCTGGAGTCCAGAGGACAGCCTTGAGTATTGCTCATCAGGACCATCCCCATTATTTGTTTTATACAGAGTCTCCACAAGTAGATCAGAAGCTAGGCTGATTCTGAGCCACACTCACTTTCTACCTCTTCAAGACTGCCATTATACAGGTTGTGGTGATTACACTCACATCCTGATATTTCTCCAGCAAACACTTTACCATCTGAGCCATCGCCAGCGTCCTAACGTTAATGCTAAAGAGAGGGCAACTGAGGAACAAAGAGTAGGAAGCAAAGTGACTTTTTGAAGGAGCCTCAACCCAAAGGAATAAGTCAGAATCTCGAGACTCCCCCAGCATGGAGGAAGAATGAACTGAGAAGCAGATTTCCCACGTGATTCCTTCCAAGCCCATCTAGCAGGCAACACCTCCAGGTGGAGACACTTTCAGAATAACATCATGATTTCTGTCCAGAGAAATACATCACAGCAAACTCAACCACAGAGCCCAGCAAGCCCAGAGTGAACACCTTAGGCTCTTCAAGTAGGGATGAGGCATCCCTACCACCTCAACCTCTTTACTTCAAATAACTTCACATGAGCTAGCGAGAAGCAAACAAGAGCCACCAAGTCCTATTGTCTGGAGCATGCATTTTTCATGCTTGCCATGATGGCTTATCTATCCAAAGTCTTTATTCACTACTCTGAGAGAGCATCTTGCCTATTGGACAATGATCAATGAGTTCTTTATTCAGGAGATGAGAGAAGAGCTACTTTGTGTATTAGTGTCTGATCAGCACTCAAACTTAGAATCAAACTGGAAAGTGGGATCGTGTCCAAGTGGGATGCTTGATTCTCTGTTATGCAACATGCTTCAGATAGAATCTATGTGGTCCTGATAACCTAAAGCAACAGGTCAACCCTCCTAATGCTTCCACCCTTTAACACAGTCCCTCATGTTGCGGTGACCCCAAGCATAAGATTATTTTTGTTGCTACTTCATAACTCTAATTTTGCTACTGTTCTGAATTGTAAGTATCTGTGTTTTCAGATGGTCTTAGGTGACCCCTATGAAATGGTCATTTGACTCCTGTGCTGGCTGGTTTTGTGTGTCAACTTGGCACAAGCTGGAGTTATCACAGAGAAAGGAGCTTCAGATGAGGAAATGCCTCCATGAGATCCAGCTGTAAGGCATTTTCTCAATTAGTGATCAAGGGAGGAGGGCCCCTTGTGGGTGGTGCCATCCTTGGGCTGGTATTCTTGGGTTCTATAAGAAAGCAAGCTAGTAAGTAGCATCCCTCCATGGCCTCTGCATCAGCTCCTGCTTCCTGACCTGCTTGAGTTCCAGTCCTGACTTCCTTTGGTGATGAACAGCAATGTGGAAGTGTAAGCTGAATAGACTTTTCCTCCCCAACTTGCTTCTTGGTCATGATGTTTTGTGCAGGAATAGAAACCCTGACTAAGACAACTCCTCAAAGGGGTTGTGACCCACAGGTTAAGAACCACTGGCCTAAAGGATACATTTTACCACCTGTGCATGCAGCAGAGACTGGAGCTTTGGATTGTCAGTGTTTCTTAGAAACCATTCATGATGGTTAGTCTTAATTGTCAAGTTGATAGAATCTGGAATCAATGGGAAGATGAGTCTCTAGACATGCCTGTGGAGCATTAGCTTGATTGTGCTAACTGGTGTAGGATTATCCATCTTTATTGCAGGCAGGGCCATTTCCTAGGAAAGGTGGTCTTAGACTGTATAAAATGGACATAGTGAGTTGAGAAGCAGCATGTATTCATTGCTCTCTGCTTCCTGAGTGTGGATACGATCTGATTGGCTACTTCCAATCCCCACCCCCTTCACTTTTTCACAGTGATGGACTCCAGCCCCGCACTAAAACCAACCCTTTCTCCCTTGAGCTGCTTTTCTCAGAGTGTTTTACCACAGCAACTGGAAGAGAAACTACCATTGTCATGAGTTCAAAGCCAAGCTTCTCCAAAGCCCAGCCACATGGAGGAGCCGGTGGGATTAGCACTGCCTTGGACTTACATTGTTATTGTTGTTGTTTTGGTTTTACTTTTTTCTTCATGCTAGATTCAGAAGACAATGTTTAAAATAATAAATAGAGAAAGAAAGATCAACTCAATCCTAGGCCATTTGGTGCCCGACCTCATCTCCATGGCTGTGATCTTGTTATCCACCCAGCAGATATTAAAATAATCCAAGTTATTCACTCCTACAAAACCAACAGCCCTGGAAAGTTGGCAGGCAAGCTTGTTTAAACAAGGCTCCCCAGCTTTCTACTGGCAGGTGTTTCCAGAGTTCTCAGAGCACAATTCTTTAGATAGGATATCTGCCAATATACATAGCAACAGGGGTGGGGGTGGGGTGAATATTTTCCTTTAACACAGTGCAGACACCCAAATGCCTTAAATGCAAAGCTGGGTGTTTGGTGTACTTGTTTTGGCTCTGGGTCACGAAATCAACATGGCCTCCCCAGACTTCCCCATAGTGTGACTCAACTAGTTTGGTTCTGCCCTCTTTGACAATTCCCCGGTCTCCCGAAGGTCCCATTCTCTAACTAATTCTGCTTGAAATTGGGGCTGGAGTTGGTAGGGAACTTAATAGGGTGAAGGCAGAGCGGGTAAGGCGTCATTCTCCTCACTCGAGCCCCAGGCATTGATTTCAGTTCTTCCTAAATCCTGCTTTCCGAAATTGAAGCCTGGGATGGCTCTCGAAGCACGTGGCTGGCTTTACAGTCTGCTCCTTGGCAGCCGGACCAATTCATATTTTCTGCCATCAGATCTGTTCCCTCGGCCTTCAATTAAACTTGACATCAGTTCTGGAACACCCCGAAAGAGGAGTAATCCTGTCTCTCCTCCTGAACTAAATGAAAATAAAGAGAAGCTGAAGGAAGAGAGAGCAGGGATGTGGGAAGGGGAAACACTAAGCGTTGGTAGGGAAAGGCTTCCAATCTCGAAGGAAGTGAAAATATTTCTCGCTTAGACAAGGCTTGTGGTCATTAATGCTGCCCAGTGAAAAGAAGGGTTTTCAGTTCTGCCTACAAAATCTTAGAATGTTAGTCAGTACTGAACAGCATTTCAAATCATCTTTTCTGAAAAGTGTGAGCTATTTTTCTATATGTGTGTCTATGTGTCTGTCTGACTCTCTCTCCCTGCCTTCTCTGTCTCTGTCTCTGTGTGTGTGTGTGTGTGTCTGTCTATCTGTCTCTGTGTGTATGTCTCTCTGTCTCTGTCTCTCTGTGTGTGTCTCTCTCTGTGTGTCTCTGTGTCTCCCTGTCTCTCTGTCTCTCTGTCTCTCTCTCTCTGGTCAGATTTCTCCTTCCACCTTACTATGGCTTAGGACTGTGCATCAAGTGTTTTGTCTTGTTTATCTGAAGCTTGGGGACAATTTTATTAGCGTTTAAGATGGGGGGATGGGCAGGCAAGCTCTAAATATTGGCAGTTGTCAGGAGAAAAAGATAGAGAAGAGAGAATGCCACGCCCCTTGCAACAGAGGGTAAACAAGCTGCCACAGAGCAAAAGAAGAGAGAGATCTTCAGAACAAGTGAAAAGAGCCCTGAGTACCAGGAGAACATCCTTATCCTTTGGCCAGAACTGGGAAGAGGGATAAAGAAAACGAGAAACCGTGAAGCCGCAACTCAAAAAATGGGCAGGCCGCCTGGTGAGGCTCCATGGGCCTGTCTGATGAAAGGGGCTGCCAGCGACTGCCATGAGCCAGCTTGTTTTACCTGCGGAGCTACCTACAAGGTCTTACATCATTTCCTGTACCGTGGCTTGCTGAGGAATGAGATGAATAAGGTACAACACTATTCACTCCGCATCAACTTGCCTCGCTCACCCTGGGTTCCCTTTGTGTCTCTGACTCTTCGGGTTTGTCCCGTGGCCCCGCCCACGGCCCCGCCCATGGCCCCCTCAAGGTTTCTGGCTACTTGGCCTCTGAACCTTCTGTATAGGTTTGCATGGCAACCCTTGTGAATTTTCTGAATTCAGAATGGGTTCTTTCCAA
>JADRCH010000034.1:3565693-3599053 GCA_019843965.1 Rhynchomys soricoides
CCAGAGAGAACTAACTGAGCAGGATTGTGGCCAATCCTGCCATGCCTTCTGACCCAGCAAAATGGGTTCCAAGAAGATAAGAGGCCATGTTCTTCCATGGAGCTGCCTGCAGCCATGCCTTCCCCCATCCACAGTGGTCTGTATTTCTTTTTCTTTTCTTTCGTGGTTTTTTGTTGTTGTTGTTGTTTTTTGAGACAGGGTTTCTCTGTGTAGCCCTCGCTGTCCTGGAACTCACTCTGTAGACCAGGCTGGCCTCAAACTCAGAAATCCGCCTGCCTCTGCCTCCCGAGTGCTGGGATTAAAGGCGAGCGCCACCACTGCCCGGCCTGGTCTGTATGAAGACTGCACCAAAGTAAACGCCACCTTCTTTAAGTGGCGTCCTCCCAGGTTTTTGATAGCAACAACTCAAAAAGAACTAACAAGGAAAACCTGCTAATTTGCACATGAGCCGTGCTGAAATCACACATTTCTCCGGTTACTTAAAACTTTATGTGTGTGAATTCAGCCATATGGAGTCCTGAGGGGAGATCATGCCTAGTTTGAACATGTGGAAATTATTTTAACTCAATGTATTAAAAACCAACAGATGATTTCATTTCTTCTACGTGCAAGATCTTGCCTTTGGGTGCCAGAGCACATGAATTAAACAGGTTTTAAAATCACTAACATTGAGCCTAGAAAGGGAAGCAGAAGTGAGATTTAATTAAATGCAGTATTAATGGTTGTCACATATGAAAATGAAGAATGTACCAGAATAGCAAAACTCTAGCAAGGCTGATGGATTCCGTGACCCGGTTTTCCATTCCTTTAAGTCACGTGATCAAACTATTTCAGTTTTAAAACCAAAGCCCTGTGGCATGTTAGTAGACAACTATTAACCTAACTTGTGCTCAAAGTTTGGAGAAAAGAAAATCCTCCTGGAATCTATAAGGACTACAGTAATTTTGTATACTTAATTAAATATGTGGGGGCTTAATATGCAAATAAAATGGACTGAGTTCACCCGCCAAAAGGTGCAACTGCAGAGATGATTCGTGGGGTAAAGAGCTTGCTGTGCAACCTTGAGGACCTGAATCCAGATCCACAGCACCGACCTAAAGACCAGGAGCAACGGTGTCTGTCTGTAAGCCCAGTTCTGGGGACAGAGACAAGTAGATCTTGGAGGAGGGTTAGCCAGCGCTGTAGCTGAAGCAAGGACTGCAGGCTCAGTGAAAGAACTGTCTGAAATATAAGAAGGAAAGAGATTAAGGAAGGCACACACACAGACAGACATACACAGACAGACAGACACACAGAGAGACAAACAGACACACACAGAGATAGACACACACAGAGACAGACACACACAGAGAGACAGAGACAGACAGACAAACAAACACAGACAGACAGACAGACAGACACAGAGACAGACAGACAGACAGAGACAGAAGACAAACACACACAGACACACAGACACATGCACACATACACAGACACACACATATACAGAAAAACACACACAGAAACAGACACACAGAGAGACAGACAAACAGGCAGGCGGGCAGATAGGCACACACACACACACACACACACACACACAGAGAGAAAGAGAGAGAGAGAGATACACACAGACAGGCACACACCCTACACAGACATTGAAAGTTACACACAGAGACAGAAATACAGACATACATACACAGAGAGACACACACACAGACACACAGGCAAACAGGCAGACAAACAGAGAGAAAGAGAGACAGAGACAGAGAGAGAGACAGACACATGCACACACATACAGACAGACACACAGAGAGACAGACACACAGATACATACAGAGAGACAGACAAACAGGCAGGCAGGCACGCACGCACGCACACTCACACACAGAGGCATGCATATCCACATATCCACACAAAATAGCAATACCAAAACATTGACCTGTAAGTAAAAGTGAGGCCAGCCCAGTCCCATTGAGTGGAGGCCTTGTTACTCTGGCCCGGATGGGAAGGCAATGACCTCATCAGAGAATCTGAGCTGCATTGTGCTCCATCCTTGCCATTCTCTGGAGGACACAGATGTTCATGCCTCACAAAGTCTCGGGGTTTTTTTGTTTTGTTTTGTTTTGTTTTTTAACTCAGGTCAGATCTGAAGCATTTGTGAATTGTTTTCAGCGCTTGACCACTCCTTTCCCAGCATAGTTACCTTCCCACCAAGTATTTCCCTTTGTGACAGTGCCAGGTTTAGGTTGATGCCTACTGCCACACCTGTGTTATCCACAGTGACAGCCCCCAGCCACAGGCGTCTGCAGAGCCTGTGGAATTTGGCTCATGCAGCTGAAGTAGTGAAGTCTACATTTTGTTTGGTTTAGTTAGATTAAAACGAAAGGCAAGTGGAGTGTGGTGGCTCAGCACTTGTGAATCTGAGGCAGGGTGATCAGCAGAAGTCAGAGGCAAGCCTGGGATACAGCTTGAGAGACTCTGATCCAAAAACAAACCAACAGAAAGTTAAGTTGCCACAGAGGCAAAGATTTGTCACATAGGACATCACAGGCTCCAGCTGAGCTGGTTTCGGACTCTCTGTACTACTTAATTATTTGATTATTGTTAATTGTTTTAGTGAGACAGGATCCAGCTGTTTAGTCCAGGCTTACCTTCAACTCACAAAGTAGCTGAATCTGGTTTCCAACTTGGGATGCTCCTGCCTCAGCTCCCAAGTGCTAGGCTAGGATCACAGGTGAGCAACCACTGAGATGTCCTTGAGATTACCTAGAGCAAAAGAAAATGTGGAGTTTGTTTCTACAAATTACACTGACTCTTTTTATAGAATTATCTATTATGTGTATGTGTGTGTGTTTGTGTGTATGTGCACATGTGTTCTGATATACCCAGGGAGGTTAGAAGAGAGCCTCAGGTTCTCTGGAGCTAGAGTTACCTATGGTTGTGAGCTACCTATGTAAGTGCTGGAAGATGAACATAGGTTCCCCGAGAAAGCAGTATGTCCCTCACTGTGAAATTGACTTTTTTTTTTAGTTAAGTTTTCATTTTTATGTTGTATATGTAGTTGGCAGTTTGCTTTTGTGCATGTCTGTGTAACACTTGTGTACATGGTGCCCATGGATGACAGAAGAGGGTGTTCAATCCCTAGGGACTGGAGATGAAATCCACCATGAGGGTACTAGGAATTTAACCTGGGTTCTCTGAAAGAGCAGTTAATGCTCTTCGGTCCTGAGCTATTTTTCCAGCCCTAGTAGTGACTTTTGAGTGAAGGTTTTCCTCACTGTATAAGTGTTAACATTTGACCCATGCCAATGTACCTTAGACTACTCTCTCTCTCTTCAGACTGTGCCTACCTGTGTCTCACTCCCCAAGGTCTCTCAGCTCTCTCAGGCTCTCATTCTATTGATAACTCAGTGAAAGAGCCATGGACAGCATTAAATGCTGAGACTCCACTTCGGCTTTTTCGGTCACTGTCTTAGTTAGGATTTACTGCTATGAACAGACACCATGACCAAGGCAAGTCTTATAAGGACAACATTTAATCGGGGCTGGTTTACAGGGTCAGAGATTCAGTCCATTATCATCAAGGCAGGAGCATGGCAGCATCCTGGCAGGCCTAGTGCAGGAGGAGCTGAGAGTTCTACATCTTCATCTGAAGCCTGCTAGCAGAATACTGACTTCCAGGCAGCTAGGGTGAAAGTCTTAAGCCCATGCCCACAGTGACACACCTACTCCAACAGGGCCACACCTTCTAATACTGCCACTCACTAGGCTGAGCATGTACAGACCATCACAGTTACTTTGATCCATTCTACATCTGAAGCAGGGAGCAGTAGATTCATGGATAGCCTCCATATGTTCCACCTAATCACTACACACCTAGTTCTACCAGACAAAAACTCATTTTCTAGTAAAAAATGAACTATATATGACTGACTGACTGACTGACTGACTGACTATATATCAGTCAGGCTAAAGCTGAAAAGCGTGTTTAGAAATTGAGAGAAGTCCTCAGAATGCAGAAATTTGTAAGGACAGAGGTTTAAATGTGATGTGGGTTTATACAATGGTTAGTTTTACGTGCATACACCATGTTTAGAGGCCTACAGTTTTCAAGATGGCCAAAGTGTTTATAAAAGTAGACAAAACTGACTTCATAATAGAGAGACTTTCTAGAAGAAAATATAAGATGGTAGGGAGATTTCAGCCTAGATCTATTGAGTATTCAGCTTGTCTATGTGGTAAAGCACTAACAAGTCCTGTCAATGCCACGCATGGCTGATGTAACCAGATTCCTCAAATCAGCTTTGGTTACTGTCATTTCCCCAAGCTTGCTGACAATTAGACCGGGAAGTTGTTTTCTTGTTCTGAGTTTTGGTTCCCCATTTCAAATGGGGAGATCAAACACCTGAGAGACCTATAACCCCATGACCTAGGCATGCTGCCTGCTGCTGGCCTTCAGCAGGTAGCTGTAAGCAGGAGGGAAATGTGACTGTAAGAGATTTTAAAGATTACAATGTGTTTCATAGGACATTAATTCCTACCCAGCCAGCACAGCTACATTTTAGAGAGACTGCCCTAGGGCATGAAGCCACTGATTGATGCTTGTGTCCTACCCTCCTCTGCTCACTTGTTAACTGTATCCCTGTTTATTGAAGAGTTGCTCCTATGTAAGTGTGTCTAGAGTCAGGATAGAGAGACCGGAAACAGGAAGAAGACACAGGAAGAAGGGAAAGGAACTCCTCACTCCAACATCCGGGTGAGGCCTCTCACCAACTGAAAATCAAGAATCCTATGGAGCCTGAGAAGTGGCTTAGGGGTCAAAAGCATTTGTTACTCTTGCAGAGGACCCCAGTTTGGTTTTCAGCACCCATATTGGGCAACTCACAACTGCCTATCATTCTACTTTTAGGGAAATGGAAACTTTCCTTTGACCTCCAGAGATACATGTGCACATGTGCATAAACACACACACAAGGAAACTAGATAAATAGACATAAGAGTGTAAAATGTGCATGTTCATGTGTACTAGAGCGCACATGTCAAGCCTGTGAGTCAGGGAACAACTCTTAGAAACTCACTGTCTTCTTCCACTGTGTGGGGCTAGGGGATTGAATTCAGGTTGTCAAGCTTGCTGACAATTGCCTTTACCCACCACTCCCTCAAGGTATCTCATTAGCCCCTAATTTTTTAAATGAAATTCATCAGAAAAATGACAGCTTAAAGGAATTCAGTGGACAATTGTGAAGGTGATGCTTTAGGTTGTTTTCTAGTACTCCAGGGACAATTACAATGAAGTGGTTGAGGATATGGCTCAATGAGTCACCTACTTGTTGAGAAAACTGGAAAGCCTGAGTTCAATCCCCAGCACCTGTATGAAATCCAGATGTGGAGTCAAGCTTGTAACCACACAGCTGGTGGTGGAGTCAGGCAGATCTAGGAAACACCTCTTGAAACAGCAAGCCCCAGGCCCGATGGGAAACCTGTTTCAAAAAGGTGGAGAGCGTGACCTAAGAAGGCACCTGATGCCAACCTCTGGCTTCCACATGCTCCTGGACAGGTGCTCAGGCATGAGAGGCGAAGGTAAGCTGTTTCAGTTCGTTTTCTCTTCTTGGAGTTTCTTAAGAAAATGATATAACATAGACATACGCCCAGCATTAGAAGAGAGAGATGATAGACAGATGATAGATGGATAGATGATTGATAGATGATAGATAGAGAGATAGATAATTGATAGATAGATAATTGATAGATAAATAGATGATAGATGATTGGTAGATAGATAGATAGATAGATAGATAGATAGATAGATAGATAATAGATAGAAGGTTTAAGAAAGGGTTAATCCACACCCCATGGCACCAGTACAGACTTCTCAAGAGAGAGAGCTATGAAGGGAGGCTCCAACAAACTTGCTATAACAGAGAAATGTAATTTGGTAAAAGTTGATGCTTTCACAGTGATTCACATGCTCACAAACTCTTTGTGATGACACAAGACAAGAAAGGAGAGGACCTAACTCACTCCATTTTAGAACAGACAGCCATGTTAGGCCTTAGGCTTTAATTTCCCACAAGGACAGGCCAGGTTTCTCAGAAAAAAAAAAAAAATGCAGATAAAGGGCAGCCAATCAGCAACTGCCCCAAAATCTGGCCAGGAGCTTACAACAGATACCAAAAAAGTCCCTATAAAATAACCATCTCTCCCTTGAGATATGAACCAATTAGAAGGGTACAATATCCCCTACCATAAGTTCACCAATCCTGATGAAGGTGACCCAACTACAACTGGAGAACCTCTAATTGGCTTTAAAAGGGGCCTGTGAGCTTCTCTTGAGGTCCCCATTCTGTTTGGATGGTGGTTGACTTCTTTCATGCTAGCTGTCTCTGCAGAATAAAGTCTCTGTCTTTGCATGCTATTGGAGTCTGGGGTCTCTTCAGCGATTCTCAGAACACTTACAGAAGCACCATTCTTTCCCAGGTATCAACAGAAGACATGAGAGAGAGAGAGTTACCTAGGAAGGAGAAGAAGAGACCAATGCTTCAAAGACCCAAAATGCAGCAAGTTACATGGCAGCATCTTCAGCTGCCAGCAGGCTGTCTCTCCTCAGTGACACCTGAAGGAGCCCTCTACTCTGCTCTCCTCCTATATGTGTGGCTTTTCTGTACATGTCTGTGCACCGCAATATATGCAATGCCTAAGGAGGGCAGAAGAGAGTGACAGATTCCCTGGAGTGGGAATTAGAGACAGTTGTGAGCTGCTATGTGGGTTCTGGGAAATTAACCCAGGAGCTCTGCAAGAGCAGACAGAGCTGTCTTTCTGGTCCTTTATCCTTTCTCCAGAAGCTAGAAAAAGACCTTACAGAAGAGCAAGCTTCTGAGGAAAGGCTACGGGGCTTTCCAACAGACCAGGTGAGTGGACATTTCAGAACTGGGGCCAGAGGAATTAAGATCTGGTGGGTGGGGAGGGGTGGTGGGAAATGCTGACTTGTGAGGATGACCTGGCCATTGCACACTGGACCCTACAGCAGCCAAAGTCAAGCCAGTTAAAAATTCCAGCAAGGAGGGAGGGCTTCTGAGGCCCCACTGCCTGCTGAGAAGTTGCTGGCTGGGGTGGGGGCAGGGAATCACTATGCTTTGAGGTGTGGCCATCGGTGGTGGGTGGCTCCTGCTCAAGTGGGTGTCCTCCCATCCATTCACACATGGACAATACCAACTGGACCCAGTGCGTTAATTAGTTAACAATTATAAATGGAGAACGTGAAGTTGTGAGGAAGAGGCGACAGAAGGGAGTGCAGGGGAGATTTGGAGGTAGGAATAAAGGCTGAGGGTGACTGAGATGCCTTGTGTGCATTTAGAAAACCTTCAAAGAATAAACAAGAAATATAATTTTTTTAAAAAGATTTTTTTTAAAAAGCGCCGAACGGGTAGAACCATTGATTAATAATATCTAGTGAGGGGCAGGCACGAAATGAACCTAGAACTGTCTCCTCATGGCATGTTCTGGACCCTTCTTCCCAGCTGGTGCCTACCAGAAGAGCCACTCTGCAGAGAGGCCAGGAAGGCTTTGGAATGTGCTCTCTGAAGCAGTCGCCTACACAGGGACCGGAACAGCAGAATGGCCCCTAATGTAACAGAACAATGACCCATTTATTCTGATATCCTGTCTCCTGCACAGGCTTTTGAGAAAGGGCTAAACACAAGAGCTCCCTATTGTGGGCCACTTGCTGAACTATAGTGTTGGGGGGCCTTGGGGAGTGTGGGACGGGTGGCTTTCTTCCTGAAACATATAGAATGTGTAAACAATAGAGGCAGGCACTTGTCTCCTCAATTTGGACTTTTGGAGAGACTTGTAAGCAGGACATTTGAGCAGTGGAAAGTGGGCTGTGGACAGAGACAGCACACAGGCACAAATACACACACACACACACACACACACACTCCTGTGCACACACACACTCAGGTATGCACACGTGCACTAGCACCATTCCTTTTTTTTTTTTAAACTGTGTGTACGTGTGCTTGCGTGCTTGCGTGCGTGCGTGCGTGCGTGTGTGCGTGCGTGTATGTGACATGTTGTGGAGATGTTCCCCCACCACAGCACAGAATCAAAGAATGATTTCTGAAGCTACTCTCCTCCCATCTCTTGGAGCCAGGGTCTTTCTAGCTGGGGCTACCATGCTGTGCACTCCTGAGTGGACAACCCGGCAGGTTCTGCCCTGCCCTCCACTTACCTCAGGACTAGAGATGCTCACTGCGGTGTCAAATACCAGGCCTGCATGAGAAGAGTTTTTACCACTGAGCTCTCACCAGCCCCTCCTACATGTTGTGTCTTTTCAGTAAATAATGCTCCCCAAGTGGTGTGCACTCACCTCTCCCCAGCTTGTTTCCACTATGTTCGAGCTTTATCATTCAACCCCGAGTAATTCTCTTGCACTCAGTCTCCACCCCTACATGGTGAGCTCAATGCACACTGATAGCACACAGGAACAATGGGCACTGACTACTTTTAGCTGAAGGATAAGGACAATTTTTTTCCCCTGGTGATTTGATATCAATTTATCATCCATTCCTAGTGATAAACAAAAGAAAAAGAAAAGAAAAACAAACAAGAAAACACTATAAAGCGAAGTACCCAACAGGGAGGGGGAGACACACCTGTTCTTGAAGATTCAGCAGGGCTGACTGTGCGGCAGGAGCATCACAGTTGTAGAGTGCAGGAACGTTGCAAATTGAGAACTAAAATTATCTTGGTCTTTCTTAAGTCTTCTTAATACTCATTCTTTGCCCACTTCTGTGTGTGATCTAACATCCTGTCAACTGTCAGGTATAACTGACCAGACCACTCGTTTCTAGTGGCCAGCAAGCTGTGAATGTCATCAGATAACATCGGAGATCATAGCCAGGTCCTCAGTTTTAACTCTCCTACCTATCTGGCTGCTTCCCCACTCTCCTATCTCCTAAATGCCTGGATTCAAGACGTTCTTTCATTCTGTAACCACAAAAAGTTCAATTCCCCTTGAGGTGAGAGATATGGTTTTGTTTTTACACTTTTACATATTTTGTGTACATCTGTGTGGACAGGGAGGGAAGGGGTAGGCAGCACGTGTCAGGGCCAGAATGCAGAAGTTCAAGGACTCAGTGTTTTCCTTCTTCCTGTAGATCCTGGGTATTGAACTCATATCACCAGGCTTGGCAGCAAGCGCTTTATCCACTGAGCCATCCTGCTGACCCACAGTTATGTTCTGTGCTATCAGCAACCGACTAAAAAGTTTCAAATAGTTTTACTTGACAGTATCGTGTTATAGATATTGCAAACTGCTTATGTAGCACAGAGTGTACAGAAAGAGAACATAGCCGTGAAGTCTGTAGATTTTGTTTTGAGATATACAGTAGAGGAGAGGAAGAATTAATATTTGCACCTTAATTATTTACCTACGCTACAGACATTGAACAAAGACTTCAAGCTCCACAGGCTCCGTAGTCCTATTGTAATCTCCCAGTTCAGCCCCTGAAACAGCAGAACAGCCCGAGGCAATAGGAGGTGACCTGTGTTCTAAGAAAACTTTATTTAGAGGAGCAGGCAAGGGCTCAGATTCGAGGCACACATAAAATGAATGTCAACGTTTTGGTATCTGATCGGCACCAGTCTGTACACAAATTTGGGTTTTATGCTTATCTTTCTTCTCATTTATTTCTATTTTACTTTTACATTTGCTCTTTACTATCTATCTACCACAATGTAGCTGCCATTCAAACACAGTATCAAGGGAATATAATGCAGCTGCAGGTCAGGTAAAGTCCCCTTCCTACCTGCATCTCTGTGCCTCACCTTTCCAGATGCATCCTTCCTTCCCCGGTAAGGTCCCACCCCTCTTCACATCACGCATGCGCTCTTCCCCTAGGGGGTAAACCAGCATAAGCAAGAACAGCTTGGGGTAGAAAAGGGTTTCACCCTCTGTCACTGAGGGAAGCTGGGAAGAAGCTGGAGGCAGGAACTGCAGAGGCTTTGAAGGAGTGCTGCTTACTGGCTTGCTCCTTGTGGCTTTCTCAGCCTGCTTTTACACCTAGGACCACCTTTCCAGGGGCAGCACGGCCTGCAGTGGGCTGGGCGGTCCCACATCCATCACTAATTAAGAAAACGCCTCACAGACCTGCCTACTATAGGCAAATGCTATGGAGGCATTTTTTTTTTTTTCAACTGAGAACCTCTTCCCAGATGTTCTAGCCCGTGCCAAGCTGACATAAAGCAATCCAGGAGCATCTCTTTACCTACCTTTAAAGCTTCTTTTTGTTTTTTATCCTCTCGAGCCTCTTTCCAGTTTCCTGGTCCCTATACCTAGGGACCCTCACCTCGAGACACGCAACAAATAATGTAGGAAATGCCAATTAGATAAGTCGCTGTCTCCAGCATGGGGGTCTTAAACACCACTTAATCTTCCATAAGCCATGCTTAGCTGTTGAAACTCTCTAACTGTTCCGATAATCTCCCAACCCAATTTCTAGACTGCTTATCCAAAATGGTATTCATTAACGGCTCTTTTGGGGAGGCCTGGAGACTAGAAAAAGGTCCAAGAGAAGGAGGGAGAGGGGCATACGGGGAGGGATGGTTTTTATTTGTTTGCATCTCAGACTGGCTTTGAACTCTCAACCTTCCTGCCTCAGCAGCCTGTGTGCTAGGATTACAGCTGTGCTCCA
This sequence comes from Rhynchomys soricoides, assembly GCA_019843965.1. Taxonomy (NCBI): domain Eukaryota; kingdom Metazoa; phylum Chordata; class Mammalia; order Rodentia; family Muridae; genus Rhynchomys; species Rhynchomys soricoides. The sequence goes on from JADRCH010000034.1 coordinate 3,576,367, forward strand.
TGAGGTATGGTCTAAAACCTAAACTAAAAACTTGCTCCGTGTATAAAGCAGTCTGCTCTTGTCTCACCCCCCTCCCCCAAGCAGGAAAGGATTAGATTCTGTACTAACAGGTTGTCTCGGGTGTAACTAACTATACATGAGTCTCGGGTGTAACTAACTATACATGAGTCTTCTTCCTTCTCAAGAAGCACGAGGGCATCTTGCCTGTTTTACTCCAACAATAAAATAGATTGCATTCTTGATGGTCTTTAAACACACATTAAAATAAAATAAATTGATTTCTTTGGGGAACTGATTTTTTTTCAGGGTTTTATGGGGTGCCACTTTTAAAAAAAATCACTCACACGACTATATGCCAAGAAAGTAGTGCCCTAAAGCCATGGAGAGGCGTGTGTGGCAGACTCTTGGCTCAGGACCACGATCCTAGCCCACACTTTGTATTTAACAAGCAGATATACCACCCACTGCTTAATAATTATAACCTAATTTTCTGATGCTATGTAACTCATAGCAAGAAACTCTGAGACTCCAAGAACCTTGTCCTTTATGAAAAAAAAAAAAGATTAATAGCAAACTATTTTTCTAAGTTATTTAACGGAATGCTATGCCATTTTTTTTCCTATTGAGCTTGTGGGAGAGGGAAGAGAGAGCACAGGTGAAACTAGGGTGTCCGGGAACTTATGACTAAAATCTTTCTCAAAAAAATACCCAGTAACATAAATTCAGACAAAAAGTATAACTGGCTTAACCTCTGCCTTTACTCTCAGTAAATACAAATTATTTCCTTTAGAGAGTGGAGATATATAAAGGAAAAAAAAGAGAAGATAGATGATAGATAGATAGATAGATAGATGATAGATAGATGATAGATAGATAGATAGATGATAGATAGATGAGAGAGAGAGAGAGAGATGATAGATGCATACATATAGATAGATGATACATGGCAGAGATGCTAGAGATAGATAAATTAGATAGATAGATAGATAGATATACAGACTGATAGATAATAGATAGATAGATAGATAGATAGATGATAGATAGATAGATAGATAGATGATAGGTGATAAGTTACTAATGGTAATGATAGAGATATAGATAGATGCATAATTGGGATGAATGACAGATAATTAGAGGTGACAGATAGCTAATCACTACAATTGGGACCTCAGGGTCTGGGCTCAGAGCCCCAACTTGTATGTTCTCTGCTGTGTCATATAAATGAAAACCATTGGTAGAATGGAAGAACTGGTCAGAACAGGCAGATTCAACGTTGCTACTCTTTGCTACCTGTCACTATTTACCCTCTTCTACCCATCATTGCTGCTTCGGGTGATGTGTTTTGTTCCTTTTTAATTTCCTCCATGGACTACCTTAAGGCTGTAGATAGTAGGTCTCTCTCTGTGAAGTCAGTTTTGTTGTAGTAACAGCATTTCTAAACTCACTCACTTACAACAACACAGGTCTAGTCCTTGCTCATGTTATGTGGAAGCTTCACCACACCAGGCTGGGGTCTGTTCCATATGGGGAGAGGAGCTTCTATGCTAACAAGAGAGGAACTTGAGGAAATGTGCTACGCTCAGAGAATCTCACACTCCACTGGCCATAAGGTTAAATTCAAAGTCCGTGACAGCAGCATCCGGGAAATGTTTGCCTTTCACCTAGGAGGCAGAGAAAGAAAGTTGGAGGTGTGTGGATAAGCATTGTCTCCATGGGAAAATGGGGTAAATGATCACCAGGAGATAATCTACCACCCTCTTTCAAGTATCTATCTGGATACAGACAGACAGACAGACAGACACACACACACACGCATACACACAGAAATAGAGAATATCTGTGGAAGTCTCAAATTACTTACTTTAGCAATACTCTTGGCTATTGATTTGGCACAACTCTGGACTCTATCCCTTCCTTGGCTAAAGATTTTCCTTTATGTGAACAAATTGGGAGCCTTCAGCTCTTTTTCATTGATTAATTTTGCCATTTGAGCATCCCATACAGGCATGTCATTTATTCTGATTACTCTCCGCACCTCACTGTCTTCTCCCTCATACCCGCCCTCTTCAATGCCCCACCTCCCAGTTTCTTTCCAGATTCCTGACCTTTGTTTTTATTTTATGATCCACTTATTTGAACGAGGGCCATCCGCTGGACCACTGGGTTGGAATTAGAACTGTCTGTTGGATCCCCAAACCTATCATTAGTAGATAGTTCAGCAGTGAGTAGGTAGCACCCCTGAATCTCCCTCAGTATATCCACACCTAAATGTTGACCGGCCCACTCTGGGGCAGGATTTAAGGATTCTACCGTCCAGCCCTCAAGTATGAGAGAAAATGGGACTGCCCATCCATTCTTTTTACAAGAACAGAGGTATCCCAAGTGTCCTTCAGAGTATGGCCCCTAGAACAAGATAATGAAAGTCCACTAACAGCTAGTGCAGCAGCAACCAAGTTCCGTCAGAACAAAAGTGGGTTCTCTAGAATTTCATGACCGGCCAAGTACTTCTAAGCCTCATGGTAAGGCTTTGGTCATATAGAGGGATTGCCTTCCTCACATGATACAAAGGCAGCGTGTTGAGCTGGGAGATTGTAATAGAAAGCAGAGCTTACCCTTAATCCCCTCCCATCATACACTCAGGCAACATCTACCACAGATGCAGGAGTTTCGGGCTCCATCTCAAACCCATGCATATTTGTTGGACAGAATGAAGGTGAGGCGCAGAGACTGAAGAAATGCAACAGCTGTTTCCTCCTTCCACGTATGATAAAGGAGCTCGGCTTCCTCTGCCTCCAGTGAGATGCTGCTCCTACCTCAGTGCTCAAAATGGGCTCACTGCGTACTGCAAAGAAATCTGAGGTTAAGCTCTTTTTTATATTTGAGTTATTGTTTGTTTGTTTTTAATAACGAGGAGCTATAAAAAGTTGCAAAGCTGTAATGATCATACCAAAAGTCCCGCTTAGTATTTAGTGATGTCCTTCAAGGACAGTACCTTAGCTAACTGCTGTAATTCGTAAGATTGAGAAGTTTTTCTAGAGTACAGTTAGCTGGACTGAATCATTAAGATTTCACGAGTTCAGACATTTATTTTTATTTTATGTGTATGAGTGTTTCTTCTGAATGAATGTGTATACACCATGTGTATGCTTAAGGCCCACAGAGCCATAAGTAGGTATTTGATCCCCTGGAGCTGGAGTTGATCATAGTTGTGAGCCTTTAGGTAGGTGCTGGCAACCATAGTCAGGTCCTCCCCAAGAGCAGCAAGGGTTCTTAACCACTAACCCCTCTCTGATTTCAGCAGTTCCCTCATAGATTTACTTCCAGATGTTTATAGCTGCATGCCTAGGGCTTCTGCTGTTTGATCCCATCGGGAGTCATAGAATTTGAGCTGAAATTGTTTCTCTACTACACAAGAATTTCAGGTTGTGTGTACATGTGTGTGCAAATGTGTGTGTGTGTGTGTGTGTGTTGTATACATTGAAGCTCTGAACAAAAGCAAGGATGCTGCTAGGAAAGAAGGAGAGGAAATGGATTTGGGGCAGGAAAGGAGCAGAATCTGCCACCAAGAACTGTTGTTTTAACTTAAAGGGATTTTCCCATGATCCTTGAGGCAAGAGTCAATTCAAACGACCCCCATCCCTTCTTCTCCCACACATATTCCTCTTGTTCTTCAGAAATCTCTCAAATAAATACTGTACGCTGTGGTTTATCTCAGGTTGCAAGGCTGTAATGGCCCCATTGAGATACTGGCTTTATCATCTCAAGAAATAGCCAATCTAGGTGTGAGTTCAGTGCCGCTGAAATCACCCAAGAGGCCTATGAAAGAACAAAGAGTTGTTATTTTTCTAGTGAGATCAACTCCTTACCACAGAACCAAAAGGCAACCATGCAGGGGGAGATGGAAGACCCCGAGGGTCTCAAAGTGTATGCTGTTTGGACGAGTCAATGGGGATTAGAATGGCCTCTTAAGGAGTGAGCCAGTTGCCATTTGCAGGCCAGTTCCACAGTTCCCTGAACAAAATCCAGCAGCGTGCTTAGGGTGAGACCCTGGAACAGCCCATCCCATCCATCTCAGAACCTATAATGAGAAGAAGCAAATGAAGGGGACATTTAGAGAGTATTAATAAAGTAACGTGTGTGTGTGTGTGTGTATGTGTGTGTGTGTGTGTGTGTTCAGAAAGTACAAATGCGTCTTAAAAATAGCATCACTTATTAAGTGCATTTGTTCTATCAAAGCAAGGGCAAGCTTGATAGGGTGGATTGATTGGTGAGTAATAAGGGCAATCTCATTATACTGTAATAAGTTATAGAAGATTGGTTCTCCCTACAATTATTAGCTAATGATGAGTCTCGGCAAGCAGAGCTATTATAATCTGCTGCTCAGACCCCGAGATAATGACACCAGCCCGAGCAACGGCAGATAATATTACCTGCACACATTTGCTGAATATTGTTCTCCTGCAGCATCATGGAACTGCAAAAGGATGTCTCCCCAGGGATGTAATGGCTGAGAGTCTTGGCTCAACTAGACTGACAATGGCCGTGAGCCCTTCATCCTCTTCCTATTGAGAGGTAGAGTCAAGTTCTCTTTAGCTTGAAACTACGCTGGCCACGGTAGAGTGCAAAGAAGAGTATGTTCAAGAACTTCCAAGGCCAGACCTTTGGATACCTTGCTGTTCCCACCCATGTCTCTTGGGTATACACCCTAGGAAAACAGAGTTTCTGTGTGAGAGCATCTAGGCTATGTACTGGCTTGGTCAGCAACAGACGCCTCACATTTTAGTCTTTCCTGAGCCTAGATGTCCAGCCAGACACCAGACATGTGAATAACACTATCTTGGTCTCCCCAGGCCAGACCAGCCACTGGCAAAGTACCACTGAAGGACCTTCTTCAATGCTGTGTGGCAGAGTTCAGCCACATGCAACCTGTTCTGTTCTGACCCACACAATTGTGCAGAGAAGAACCCACATTGCCCAAAGCCGGTCACTCCAGCCCAATTAACAATTCAGTATTGAACCCTGAATGACTTGTTCTTAGAGCAAACCCCAGGTAGATGTAGCTCTATTCAGGAGAACAAGCACGTTTGTAACATTTTCTGTGAGCTCAGTACCATCTGAACTAATAGGCATGCTTCTTAGAAAACTCACCAAGCCAGCTCCTGCTGCAGTCATCTCTCTGAGGAGGGCACAGCAGAACTGTGTGGCTTTTTATGTTCACCCAGGTAAGAGGCAACAGGGCTGCGTTCCACAGCCAGCCCCGACTCCACAGCCTGTGTTCCTAACATCTGCAGTAACAATCACAACAGCTGTTTATAAAGTCAAACTTCAAAGTCTGGTGTGGTAGAACATGTCTATAACCCCAGCATTTGGGTGGTGGGTGCAGAAGGATCAGAGTTCAAGGCCAGGCTTGGCAACACAGTGAGTCTGAAGTTAGCCTGGGTTACATGAGATCCTGTCTCAAAAAAGCTGAAATGGAGTCAGATTATATTGACTCTAGTTTTTAAAGGTGGCTCTAGTGGGTTCCACAGTCACATGGCTGTTGTGGCTGGCATCTGCTCTGAACCCTTCTTCATCAGAGACCATGTTCATGAGGTTCCTGGGGGCCAGATATCCTGATATGAAGCTCCTGCAGGTGACTGAGGAGGAGACTCAAGATCACACCACACTATAGTCTCTTTACAAGGACCCTTGGGGACAAAGGGGAAAGGCAAATTCTCTCCTGACATCAAGATCAGAATCAGTTATAATGGCTCCGAACTGCTTTCCTCTGAATGTTAGCAACCTCCATGTAAGCGCAAACACTAAGCCGAGTTCCTGAGCATCTCGGCTTGTGCGTTCTATTTTTCTTTACTTGTGCGTTCTATTTTTCTTTACTCAAACCCTTTCATGTTTCAAATTTTGTGTTTTTGTTTGATTTTGTTCTAAAATATTTCAGTGCAATTTGTCTGCTACTTTGTGAAGTCCTGTAACTTTTTCTAAACACACATTAGAGGCAAGCAAGGTATATAATAACGTATTAATAAAATGGGGTTTGGGCTTGCTGCCAAGCCTGACGGCCTTAGTCTGACCCTGAGAACCCAGATGTTAGCAGGAGAGAATGATTCCCCTCTGTGTGACTTCCATCCAACATGCTTTGGTGTGCTCTTGTGTGTTCAGGTGCATACACACACACACACACACACACACACACACACACTAAGTAAACAAACAAATAGGTAACAAATCTTTAAAAATCAAAGAAAATGAAGCAATGCCCAGGCTATGAACTTACTGCAGTGCTAGAACTCTTGCTAAAGATACACAAAGCAAAGCTCTGTATTCAGTGTGCAGCACTGAAATAAAATATAAACACACCTACTGAGAAGAGTCTCGAAGGATGGAATGAGCCAGCAAATAATTCTAACAGTCAGGAGGGAGAGACAGAGGAGCGTAGGGCCAAAGTCACCTGGGTTATAGAAAGAGATCCAAAAATGTAAAAAATAAATAAAAATATCAAGGGCTGAAGATGTGACTCAGTGGTTGGGCACCTCTATATTATGTACTAGCTTCTGGGGTTGATCCCATAGTACAAGAAAATAAAAGACAGTTCTGAGTATTTGTACAAACTACATAACTTCCCTTTAGGTATTATTGTGTTGAATCTCTGTTTGTGTATACAAGTTGTGAATACATGTATATGTACTCAAATTGTGTGTGTGTGTAAATTGTATCAAAATCACGCCCACTTAGATAACAAGTCACATTTCAGAATTGTATAGTACTTTAAACATTCGTAGCTGGGTGGTGTTGTATGCACCTAAATCCCAGCACTGGGGAGGTTGGGGTAGTATGGAACCAGGAGTTCAAAGTCATCCTAGGCTACTTAGTCCTAAGCCAGCTGAGGCGACATGTCACCCTGCCTCAAAAACTAAAAGAAGAATAGGAAAATATTCTACTACAGATCCTTCCTCAGCTCCACCATGATGTGGCCAGGGCAGTGCTCAGCATACTCCTGTTCTTTGCCTGGGTGGACACTAAGATGAACTGTCACTCCCTTAGGAGCTGCTGTCAGCTGCAGAAAGGAGGGCAAGCAGCTCACAGGACAAAAGCTCATTTCTATCACAGAGAAAAACTCCTTCCCACACAGACTCTGGAAGGCTTCTTACATATCAGTCTCTCTGAGTGCTGTAGTCTGTGGCTAGGCCACCATTTTCCTATAGCCTATTCTGCCTAAAGGCTTATCAGGCTCAATAGTTAGAGATATGAGCAAAGATCAAGATAGAAGACCAGGAGCAAGAAGATGTTTAGTGGTTAACAGAGCATGACTCCACACCTGACGACCAGAGTCTTGTCCCCACGTGGTGGAAAGTGACTGTCCAATTGTCATCTTACTTCCATATACATGCACTAGGGTGTGTGTGCCTCCCTGCACCCACTATAAATAAAATTATTTCAATAAAAATTAAATAATTTATTTTCATTATGCTTATGCATCAGTATGTGTATGCGTGTGCAGGCACCTCCGGAGAAGGCCCCGGATTAAAAGTTATAGGAAGTTTTGAGCTGCCAGAGGGTGCTGGGAACCGAACTCAGTTCCTTTAGAAGTTTTCTAAGTGCTCTTAACTGCTGAGCCATCTCTCCAGCCCCTAGAAAAAGAGACTATTTTGGAGCTACAAGGATGATGATTTCTTGGTTCTCCTGAGTTATTCTTTTCTCCGTCCCTTCAACCCTAGTGCTTCAGGGTTATGTCTGAAAGTTTCATTCGACCTCTGAAACTGCATTCCTGGTTTCTCCTGGCTTGTGTCCATGTGTGGAAGTAAAAGTCCAGATAGGCATTGAAAGTGTTATGTATAATTTACCTCATGGTCCCTGCCAGGAAGCTCTCCTTCCTTCCATCAATGAGGTAATATTTATAATTATTCTAACTACCTGGAGCGGACTCCCATCCAGTGAGGAGTTAAATAAAAGCAGGCAAACAAAGAAGGCCCGGGCTTTGCAAACAGTTGGGATTCAGGCTTTCCTCCATTAGCCTGTGACACTGTGTGGCGACTGTCGTCCAATCCTGAGGACTTTAGGTGTGGGTCTGTGACTACAGAGCATCTAGGGACAGTTTTTTGTAGTAATAATCTTCCTCTCCGGTAATGGGATTGTTTCTAGAAATTAGACCAGGAAGCTCTTACAAAAATTATAGCTCCTTTTCATTTATCACAGTAAGAAGAGAAAAGCCCTACAGATTAATTAAGCATGTGTGCATTTGTTTCTGGGTAGTATTGATTTCAGCTCAGAATTCAAACCCATCTTCTCCCAGGAAAAATTCTGCTCGTGAGCTGGTTTGAAACTCTCTTCTGAAAGGGTTTAATTCATTACTTTATGTAGTCCCTCCTCACCCCCAGCTTTAATTGTTCTTAACAAACAAAGCAAATGTGTCTTGTCACACTTGGCAGACTAGAACTAGAGAACTCTCAGCCATGGACTCCCAGCATGTTCTTATAATTTCTCCCGAGACTTCATTATTCATGACAAAGTCCCTCTCCATTACGATGGGAGCATGGAACCAAAACACAAGACCCTGGGGTTCCTTCATAGGGGGAATTCCTTAGGACCAAGCATGGTAATCAAGAGGGATGTTGTATTAAACTTTTTATTACATTTATTTATGTGCATGAGCACACATGTGCTCATGGCATGCATGAAGAAGCCAGAGAACAGCTTGCTAGAAGTGTTCTTTTTCCACCCTGAGGGTCCAGCATGCAGTTCGAGTGGCCGGGCTTGGCAGCATGCCCCTTTACACTGGACCATCCCACTGGTCCAAGAAGAACAGTTTGAATGACCAAACAAAAATAAGCCTTCCCTTTGGCTCTCAAGCTTCTCAATGTCACCTCTTGGTCCCCAATTTCTTCATCTTCTTAATGGAATTATTTTTTGTTTCTTACTAATATTTAAAATCTCTTTGCAAAGTTCCCAGCAGATATGATTTTGAGTGTCTCAGAGAAATACTAAGGTAATAAAAAAAATGAGGAGTTGTAGTGGGCTCAGAGGTAATTGACGTCCAGGTAAAAACAATGAAATATTGCCAACTAACCAAGCTAATTAAACTGGAAGTCTGAGCACCAAAAATCACCCCCCAAATGCCAACATTTGTGGCTCTCTATACAACATTCATGGATTCCTCTGTGATCATAAAAATGAATTGGCCTCTTACTTTGCTGACATTCTGTATTATTTTTGTCACCCTGCTTCTGTCCGGTTTGGGGATTTCCATTTGTTTCATTTCCACTTCTAATTCCTGTTTATGTCTTTACAGAAAAAAAAAAATCAAGCTAATCCTAAGTGGGCCTCAAAGTCATGCCGGGGAGTGGTGACAGTTGATAAAGATAATCCCCCTTTTCTCCAGGCCTGCTGGATGAAGGCTGAGTGGATTAAGCAGATTTGAACCAAACCAACAATGGTTTAGGAAGAGCCAAGCAGAGCTTGTCCCCAGGGAAGAGAGCACTTCTGCATCCTCTGCCTGAAGCAGGGAGTCAGCCTTCCTCTTATTTATTTTTTTTTTTCTTTTTCATTTTAACAATGATCACATCCCTTGGGACACCTTAGAATTAGCCAGGCCTGATGCTCCACACCTGTGACCCCGGAACTCAGGGATGGAGGTCTAAGGATCAGGAGTCCACTGACCTGGAACTCCCCAAGGTTAGACTGGCTGGTGACCCTCACAGATGCTCATGTCTTCCCCTTGCCAACATGGGTGGCATCATGTCCGGTTTTTAAATTTTGGTTCTGGGGACAGGACTGAGGCCTTCTAAGTGGTCTCCCAGTCCTGAACTGTCTTTAAAAAAATTCCAATTACCAGATCTGTAATGGTGTTGATCTTCACACCATGTGAGCTCACCTGTGATTGCATTCACAAGTGTGTGTGCAGGAGCTGCCCACATTCAAACCACAACAAATAGATACATAGCTAGTTAGAACCATTTTCTACTTAATTATATTTTGTATTCTTTGTGAAAATTCCAAGGCAGACAACCTGGCCATAAACATCTGAACTCAGCTCCATAAACTCATTTTGAGAAGAAGTCTGGGGCTCATGAGAATTCAGAAAATTCTTGTCCCCAAATCCTGCTGAACTGTGTTCTCCTAGGTTCAGAATAAACACTGATGATAACACATGATTTTGCAGACAGGATGCAGAACTCAAATGACTTCAGTCTGGCACCACATAGATGTTTTGTTATATTTTATTTTATGCTTATGGGGGTTTTGCCTGCGTATGTATGTGTTCGTATGTATGCAGTACCTGCAAAGACCAGAAGAGGGCATTGGATCCCTTAGGACTGGAGTTAATATATGGGTGCTGGGAATTAAACCCAGATCCTTTAGAAGAGCACCCAGTGTTGTTAACTGCTGAGACATCCCATAGTGTTCTCATGTCTGTTTATATTTCTTTCCACATTTGCCCATTTGCAGAGCTGTGGGCTGAACCCCGAACTTCTCCTGTGGTAGGTCAGGGCTCTGTCATTGGACTGTAGCCAGCCCAGGCATAGTAGGTTTCAACAACCCTACATCTGACTAAGTGTTGTGCCCAGTAAGTGCCCATAACAGAATTCCCTTCATTGTGCAGTTTTCCTGGTGTCCCCCACGCCTGGACATCTAGAGTAGCTCTCCCCCCCACACACCCCAGTTCCTTACTTAGCACTTGTACCTATGTCTTGGATGACAGCCTTTCCCAGTAGACATACGTTCCTGTAACACAGGGAATGTATCATAACTGATTAATTTCTGCAGTGTTTGGGTACTCCATAAGTTTCACTCAACGAATGACTAGAAAGTTAAATATTAGGATGCTGTTCTCAGCAAAAAACACTTCTTAAATTAAAAAGACATGCCATACTGTTACATTAAATAGACAACGCTAATACCATTGATACCACTCTAGATCCAAATCTCACCTATGTGACTATCAGGAGGTCTGGACAGAAGAGCCTGCTGTCACATTGGCACCCTTACCAGATACTGAACAGTTCTCTACCTTTTGTCTATCTGTGTAATTAAGTAAGGGGTAGGGGGAGGTTGGTTCACTAGTTGGCTAGATGGTTGCTTGCCTTTTTTGAGATAGGATTTCATTTTATCCTGTGGCTTGGTGGTCTAGTTTCATTCTGTCACAGCAAATATCAATGTCTGGGAGGAAAGGATTTAGCTTACAATGGTGACCGCCCTTCATTGCAGAGAAGTCACAGTGTCAGGAGCTGGAAGCAGTGCACTCATGCCATCTGCATAGTAAAGGACGAAGAAATGCATGCACTTAGCAGTCTGCTTGAGGGCTATGCTCAGCTGGCTTTCCTTGCTCATACACAGGCTATGAAACATAGGCTCACCTAGGTTTAGAGTGGGGCTTCCCATCTCCCTGGATTATCTAGACACTCCTTCAGACTGTTTTCCTAGGTGATTCTAAGCTGTGGCAAGCTAACATCACAGCTGCTGTGTCACGGAGCTACATCTCCAGCCCTTGCCATATCTAATAATCTGTTGACCACTCACACAACAAATGACCACATTTTATCCCAAAGAAACACATCACAAGACTGCATGCAAGTAAAAAATAAATATTCAAAATATATTGTGTGAATAGGCTTCTCAAAACACGGATCATTTTTTTAGCACCCAAGAAATAGCTTTCTGGGCTGCCAGGGCTCTACATTTAGTGCAAATGAGGGGTAATTGTTTTTCATTCAAAGTGCTAACAGATCTAATGGCTCACTGCTTAAGCTACCATATCTTAGTGTTCTCCCCCGACCCCCCCCGTGTGTGTGTGTGTGTGTGTGTGTGTGTGTGTGTGTGTGCTCGCGCGCGCACGTGCGCTTGAACATGTGTAGGTTAGAGGATAACCTTGACTTCTGTTTCTCCAGCAACACTCACTACCTTCTTATTTTGAAATGCCTTCTCTCACTGGGGACGTGGAGCCTTCTGGATAGTCGAGGTTGGTTAGCCAGATAGCCTCAGGAATCCAGACTCTGACTCCCAGTTCTTACGTCCCAAGCATGCACATCCATGTTCAGCTGTTTAATTTTGTATTTTTTGAGTAGGTTCTGGGGATCAAGCTTAATGCATTCGTTTTTCAGACTGAGCTATCTCTTAACCTCTTCTTTTAACTCTCACAATGAGAATGTGTAGAGCAAAGTTCACTGGGAAGATGAAAACACCTTGCCATTGGGATTTCAAGAGAGGGTTTCCAAGTTCAAACAGGCTTTAGCTGAAGTCTTCTTAACCCTTGTGTGGAACAGCTAACCCAGCTCCTTAAGGGTATTCTGGTCTCTTCCCCCTCAGGAGGCACCCACTCATGTTTATGGTGTTATTAGAGGCTTGTATGCTCAGAGAGAAAGTAGGTCAGCAGCAGCAGAAATCAATCTCTGGGATCTGAAAAGCCCACAAGAATTTTAGTAAATAATTTTTTTTTTCAGAGAAAGGAAAAGAAGTACTTAAGGATTGAACTGTGCATAGAAACCCCCAAGCATTTAGTCACGGTGTTGGAAGAGAATGGTAGCTTGAGGGGCTCCTTGATGGCCATACAGCAGACACCCTCCAGAACACACACCAGAGCAAGAACTGGCTTCTCCTGCCTCTTCAACCCGTGTACTCAGCAGGCAGACCACACACTTCTGTCAGAGGTCAGCCACCACCATGGGCAGAAGAAGGGAGACTTTGCCTTGGTAAATCTTACTTCTCATCCTGGCTTTGCTATCAGCAATGGTAACACTGAAATTACTCAAGTTCTCTGACTCATTGGCAGAAATTAAGATTATAGAACACTTTGTTGAGGCAGGCAGGGAACATACTCTGTTTATTGATTATTACACAACAGACCATTCTAGAATTGAGCAGAGCCTGCCTGTGTTACAGTGTTTCTGTTTTGTTTTTTGTTTTATATAGCATTGCTGCTATAGCTTGCCTGAATTCTGCTGTGTCAAAAACTCAGCTGAGAACTCTCAAACACTAGTGGCAAAAAGCCAAAATTACCCAGAATCCTGTTCCTTTGTGTCTGGCTCCTGAGCCAAAATGGCGCTGCTGACTCCATGTGCTTTAACACATGGATTAAATCACCCTGGGGTTTCATCCAGGTCTCACAAAAGGGTGGCCTGTAAGTGAATGGATTTCTCTCATAGCAACAGGAATGCTCTGCCCTGACCTGTCCTCAGCAACCCATCCACTGCTGGAGTATTAGCCCAACATAGCCAACTGTGGAAAACCCAACCATGCTTCAGCCCTCCCAAAATTATGTATTCTACCTTGCCTAGGACGTCCTGAAAATGAGTTCTATCACAAGGACACACTAGACCATCTTTTCACCACTAGACAAAACTGTTTTGGGGATGGGGAAGAGCACTCAGTGGGATCAGGCAGAAGCTCATGGCAGCTGGCCACATGTCTGTGGTGAGCTTTCTCCCTCTGCTCATACGGTTCCCCTAAGTTCCTTTCTGCTGGGAGTTCTTTCTCTATAAGTCAGTGGACATCCTCCTTGGAGACCCCATCTGGGAAAATCCTTGAAAGTATCACAAGCTACAGGTGGTACCTTCCTAGCTCTGCTCTTCAAGCCATGAGTTCCAAGACAATTCCAGGTGCTCAAGGGAAATCCAAGTGAAGCTGCATTGTTGTTTATAATCTGAAGGCTCCTAAGGAATCCTATCGAAGTCACTGGGTGCTCTGTGACAGGATTTCCCCTGTCCAATAACATTAAAATATTAGTGCAGCAGGAGGCCTGTGATTGGAAGGGAAAGGGGAGGTAGAGTTAAGAGTTGCAGAGAGAGAGAGAGAGAGAGAGAGAGAGAGAGAGGGAGAGAATGTATTTCAGGAGATGGAAGCAGATGGACAGGAAGAAGAACCTGAACCAGCATGACTTTAAATAGCCACAGGTCGTTATGATATCATAAAGGATAGAAAAATTGTCTAATCTAAGTGGGCAGCTTTTATCATTATCAATTGGTTCTGAAATTTTATTGATACATAAATCTGACTTGTTAATTATAAGCCTCTAGAGTTTTGTTTCTACCAGGGAAATGGGTAATGTGGTAGACAGTCATTGCGTGGGGCTGATGTGGCAGTGAAGGGAGCTCCGGCCCACCCGGAGAGACAACACCGGGGCAGAGAGTTGCTGACACAAGCGCGGGAACATGCCAGTCATTTTTAAATATTTCCCATAACAGTGCTCACTGGAAAAAGTGCATGAGAAAAGTTCTATAACATAACCTACGTACAATGGACAGCTGTGGATTGCTAGCATAAAACAGAGTAAAGGGTAATGAAGGACCAGGTGTGCTTCTGATACGGCTACTAATAAGAATCTGTTAAGTCTGTGTTTGACGATTTTTGTTTGGCTGGTTTGTTGGTTGGGTTTTTGTTTTTGTTTTGTTTGCGTATTTGCCAAGCCAGTGAGATCCACATTCACTAAGAGACATAGAAGACCACTGAGAAACAGGGTGGGTAGATGGATAAGTTCAAGTCAAATGCTCACACATCAATGCCAGTATCCCACCTGACCATGAGAAAATGAGTTCATCTTTTCACAAATTTCCTGGGATACAGAATTTGAGGACTTGACATTGGGTTTAAAAAGTTATGGTGCCCAGGAGTGGAATAGCTGGGTCCTCAGGTAGTAGTATTAGGTTCATTTTTTCTGAGGGTACACCAAACTGATTTCCAGAGAGGTTGTATCAGCTTGCATTCCCACCAGCAATGGAGGAGTGTTCCTTTTTCTCCACATCCTCGCCAGCATCTGCTGTCACCTGAGTTTTTGATCTTAGCCATTCTGACTGGTATGTGGTGGAATCTCAGAGTTGTTTTGATTTGTATTTCCCTGATGACTAAGGATGTTGAACATTTCTTTAGGTGCTTCTCAGCCATTCGAGTTTCCTCAGTTGAGAATTCTTTATTTAGCTCTGTTCCCCATTTTTTGATAGGGTTATTTGGATCTCTGGAGTTTAGCTTCTTAAGTTCTTTGTATACTTTGGATATTAGCCCTCTATCAGACGTAAGATTGGTAAAGATCTTTTCCCAATCTGTAGGTTGCCGTTTTGTCCTATTTACAGTGTCCTTTGCCTTACAGAAGCTTTGTAATTTCATGAGGTCCCATTTGTCGATTCTTGATCTTAGAGCACAAGCCATTGGTGTTCTGTTCAGGAACTTTTCTCCTGTGCCCCTGTGTTCGAGACTTTCCCCCACTTTCTCTTCTATTAGATTCAGTGTATCTGGTTTTATGTGGAGGTCCTTGATCCACTTGGACTTGAGCTTTGTACAGGGAGATAGGAATGGATCAATTCACATTCTTTTACATGTTGACCTCCAGTTGAACCAGCACCATTTGTTGAAAATGCTGTCTTTTTTCCACAGGATGGTTTTAGCTCCTTTGTCAAAGATCAAGTGACCATAAGTGTGTGGGTTCATTTCTGGGTCTTCAATTTTATTCCATTGATCTACCTGCCTGTCACTGTACCAATACCATGCAGTTTTTATCACTACTGCTTTGTAGTACAGCTTGAGGTCAGGGATGCTGATTCCCCCAGAAGTCCATTTATTGTTGAGAATTGTTTTTGCTATTCTTGGTTTTTTGTTATTCCAAATGAATTTGAGAATTGCTCTTTCTAAGTCTATGAAGAATTGAGTTGGAATTTTGATGGAAATTGCATTGAATTTGTAGATTGCTTTCAGCAGGATGGCCATTTTAACTATATTAATCCTGCCAATCCATGAGCATGGGAGATCTTTCCATCTTCTGAGGTCTTCAATTTCTTTCTTCAGAGACTTGAAGTTCTTGTCATACAGATCTTTCACTTGTTTGATTAGAGTCGCACCAAGATACCTTATATTGTTTGCGACTATTGTGAAGGGTGTCATTTCCCTAATTTCTTTCTCAGCCTGTTTATCCTTCGAGTATAGGAAGACTGCTGATTTTCTTGAGTTAATTTTGTATCCGGCCACTTTGCTGAAGGTGTTTATCAGCTGTAGAAGATCTCTGGTGGAGTTTTTCGAGTCACTTAAGTATACCATCATATCATCTGCAAATAGTGATATTTTGATTTCTTCCTTTCCAATTTGTATCCCTTTGACCTCCTTTTGTTATCTGATTGCTCTAGCTAGAACTTCAAGCACTATATTGAATAGATAGGGAGAGAGAGGACAGCCTTGCCTAGTCCCTGATTTTAGTGGGATTGCTTCAAGTTTCTCTCCATTTAGATTGATGTTGGCCACTGGTTTACTGTATATTGCTTTTACTATGTTTAGGTATGGTCCTTGAATTCCTGATCTTTCCAAGACTTTTATCATGAAGGGATGTTGAACTTTGTCAAATGCTTTTTCAGTATCTAATGAAATGACCATGTGGTTTTTTTTTCTTTGAGTTTGTTTATGTAGTGGATTACATTGATGGATTTCTGGGTATTGAACCATCCCTGCATCCCTGGGATGAAGCCTACTTGATCATGGTGAATGATCATTTTGATGTGTTCTTGGAGTCAGTTTGCAAGAATTTTATTGAGTATTTTTGCATCGATATTCATAATGGAAATTGGTCTGTAGTTTTCTTTTATTGTTGGGTCTCTGTGGGGTTTTGGTATCAGTGTAACTCTGGCCTCATAGAATGAATTGAGTGGTATTCCTTCTGTTTCTATTTTGTGGAATAGATAGAAGAGTATTGGTATTAGGTCTTCTTTGAAGGTCTGATAAATGCCCCAATATAAGAGAATGCCAAGGAGGCAAGCCAAGAATGGGTGGGTGGGTGGGTGGCTGGGGAATACCCTTATAGAGGCAGGGGAGGAGGAGGGAATAGGAAGGTTCCAAAGGGGAGATCTGGAAAGCGGGAAATATTTGAAATGTAATTAAAGTATCAAAAAATAAAATAAAAGCAATTGTGGGGGGAAAAAAGAAGTTATGGTGCATGTCTCCATATGGAAACATCTAAACTTGTGCCAAACAATAGAGTAGCCATTTATCACAGGCCACTATTGAGCCCTTGAGACATGACTCCTCTGCAGTGACTATGTACAATAAATCTATAAATGGAAATGCACAATGAAAATCAAAGACTTACAGGGTGTAGTGGCTCATGCCTTAAATCCAAGTACCCCAGAGACAGGTAGGCAGATCTTTGAGAGTTCAAGGTCAGCCTGGTGTACAAATAGAGTTCCAAGCTAGTCGGGGCTACCCTGTCTCAAAAAACAAACAACAGGTGACTAGAGAGAAGATTCACTGGTTAAGAGAGTTTACTGCTCTTGCAGAGGACCTGGATTCAATTCCCAGCACCCACAGGGTCATGATCATCTTGAACCTCAGTTCCATGGGATCCAATGCTTCTTCTGAGCTTTATAGATTCCTGCACAAACATGGTGCAGTGCATGCATGAATACCCAGAAAATAAAATGTAAAAAATTAAAAACATAAAACTAACCAAACAAAAAAATCAAAGACTACTATAAAGAAAACGTACTAAAGTGTTGTTTGAATACTTTAAGTGAGCTAACACTATTTAAATCAGTCTTGTTAAACCACACTTGAAACATGGCTTTTAGAGATTGCAAATAAGACGCTGGTGACCTCTTGAGCTTATCCTTCCTTAATACTTTGCTCAGTTGTGAACAACTGCCTGACTGAAAGCAATTTAAGGAAGGAAGCATCTGTTTGGGCTCATAGTTTGAGATGTCACAGTCCATAATAGTCAGGGAGGATTGGCAGCTAGCTGCTTGAGGCAGCTGCTGGTGTTCCACCTGCAGTCAAAAAACAGAGAGAAGACAGGAAATGGGCTGGGCTATAAGACCTCTAGGTCTGACCTTCTGCACACTTCCTACAGTTGGGCTCTACTTCTTAAAGAATCTATGGGATGGAGAGGCAGTGCCCTGGTGAGGAAAGCTTGCCACTCTTGCAGAGGATTTGAGTTGGATTCTGAATGTACCAACTTGAGAGCTCACAGCCATCAGTGACTATCGCTCTCCAGGATCTCACCCATCTCCCACCCTGTCTCCATCAGCCTCTGCACACGTATGACACATATATGAACATGCACATAAAATAAACCACTAAAACAGTCACACACAGCCTTACATACAGCTTCTTCAGCTGGATACCTGGCATCCAGAGCACAGCACCTATAGGCAACATGTCCCGTTCAATGACCTCTTTCTTTTTCTTCTTCCTAGGCCCAGGTATGATAGCTTGGACTCAATAACAGGAGCCCATGACATTAGAGAGCCCCCAGACTGACCCTGCAGGTGACATTTTAGAGTTTATTTCAGGAGAGAAAATGTTTTCATCTTCAAATTTCCTTAATAAAGGCAAACAACTCAAACCCTTGAAGATCTTGGATCCATGACAAGGGGAGAATCCCATGATTAGTGACAAGAGACAAAACAAAGGGAATGGGGCCAGAGGAGAGTGAGTGAGAAGTCTGGGAGGGGCCATCTCTTCAACACCTGTCCCAGCCTCCACCAAGGAACAAGCCAGTCTGACAACTACTGCTCTCTCTTGCTCAGTAGGTCCTTCAGTGGTACTGTATTAATCGGGGTTTTTATCCCGATAACACACAATAACAATCAATATAAAAAGAAATATTTTTATGCTTTTGGAAGATCATGGTCAAGGAAGCTCCCTTGTGTGTGCCCCAGGCAACACCACACATTATTATGGAAGTATGTGGCCAGCAACACTGCTCATCTCCTAGCCAAGATGCAAAGGAGAAGCAAGAGGCTACAACCCCTTCAGGGGCTCACATGCAACACCCTCACTCATTTCTTCCAGGTTCCTCCCAAGAGCACTGGTCTGGAGAACAACTGTGCTTGTTAGGTTTAGTTTGTGGAAGTGACACAAGCTGGGAAGAGGGAACCTCACTTGAGACAGTGTCTCTATGAGATTGGCCTGTGTACATTGCAAGTCTGTGGGGCATGTTCTTGATTACTCACTGATGCGGAAGGGTCCAGCTCACTGTGGACAATGTGGTCCTGGGTTGTGTGAGAAAGCAAAGTGAGCAAGTCAACCATGAGAAGCAAGCCAGTAAACAGAGTTCCTCCTTGGTCTTTGATTTTGTCCCTAATTGCTTTTTCCTGCCTTGAGTTCCTGCACTGGCTTCCCTCCCTCCCCTGTGATGTAATATGATCAGGATATGAGAACCAAATAAGTTTTTTCCTTCCAGAGGTAGCTTTTGGTCATGTGTTTGTCACAGCAATACATTAAACCTTTATACTACATGACCTTTGGATGGCCTTCAAGATGTACATGATGGCTGACATCCTGAAGATTACTCAAGGAGACAAATGTCCTTTATGAACAGGACTCCTATACCACTCTGTCTTGTTTCCTCTCATTCTCCCTTCGACCTCTTGTTCTGCCATTGCTCTGGGGTATTGGTTTGTTTGATTTGGTTTTGGTTTTTGAGAAAGGCTCTCTCTGTCTCTGTCTCTTTCTCTGTCTCTTTCTGTCTTTCTAGTTTTAGCTGCCCTGGAATTTGTTGTATAGATCATTACGGCCTTGAACTCACAGAAGGGTGTGCCACCATGCTGACAAACCTCCCATTGTTTTTGAAGACTTATGCAGACATCCATTCTTTCTGGACAAGTCAAGGTAAAGTGGAGGAATCACGGATCAAAGCCTGTTGGTTGCAATAAAGTTATTTACTTACTATATGAGCAAGACCAAGCCCAGTGTGAAGCTTTGATTACGAAAAGCTGTGTAGCTACAGGAAGAGTCTGGCTAGGGTTTTATGGGAGCTAGAGAGGCTGTGGGTATCACTGCACAGCACAGATCTTCTAGAGCAATCTCATGGGTGTTGACTCACTTCCAATATCACAGGGTGAGGGCTTTCTACTATTGCCACTCTAGATGCCACCTTTAAACACCACATGGCTTGTTAATTCAAGTTTTTCAGCCAGAATATAGCAGTTAAATCTCTACTTCTTCTTCAGAGCATACCTCACATTTTCCAGACCAGCACCCTACCTCTTAGACTGAATTTAAGGTTTCCTTGCTTCTTGAGATCTCTCCGGAACCTTATCAGAGATCTCCCTGGATTCATTTACTCATCCACCCATTCCTTTCACAAATGCAATATCAAGATCTTAACTCAACCTTCCATCCAGATGTGGTGGCTTGTGCTTTTAGTCCCAGCACATGGGAGGCAAAGGTAGATGGATATTTATTCTTACTGAATCTCAAGAGTTGAATGGGTCAAGTTCCCAAGATAGATTGGAGGGTCAGGATGCTAGAATCCCAGTCTTAGGTTATAAGAGATGCTCATCTCATGTGTCTCAATCTGAGAGATTTTTATTTATGTCCCATAATGCTTTGATTGATACTTAAGAGAGAACACATCATTGCCATATCAGTTTAGTGTAGGCTAGTGTTAAATTTATGTAGAAGAGCAGTGTGTGTTTTCATAAGGAATAGACTTTAATGTGAAGTTAAAATAGACTAGCCACTGTATGTGATGGAGAACCCAGTCGGGTTAACATCATTAGAATGTGCTGATTCATACAGCTTAGATGATCAGAAAATGGGCAGTCTTTAAGTCTGATACAAAAGCCCCTGGCATCCTCAGGTCTCATTTTGCTATAGATTTCTGAGTTTCTCTCCTTTGTGGTTTGTCCTCATCCCCAGTCTGGCTTCCCTCATGGAGGTAGGTAGGAACTCTGGAGGGTCTGTACCTCCTTCTTCACTTCAAGGTAGAGGAAATTACTTTACCTCTACCTTTTGGGTGTAATGAACACCCAAAGTTTCCCTATGATTCTTAGTGTCTGTCACCTCTAAATCAGAAGAAAGGTGGGATATCCCAATCAACATGAGCCAACTGTTGCATCTAGTGCCTGAGGTGTACTCACTCTGGTTTAAGTCTGATAGCCCATACCCAGAGAAGGAAGGGTAAAAGATATGCTTGAGGGCCACCAGAATGCCATTGCCAAGAAGAGTGAGCAGTCTGTCTGTGTTGTGCTGTGTACTTACCCTGGAGTCATGTGCAGTTATATGAAACCTTGACAACAGTGTGCACTGTGGAAGGGAAGAATTCACAGGTTGGGTTGAATGAATTTACCCACAAGATAATTATAGTCTAGGACTAAAACTCAGTAAGTGACCAATAAAAGTAATATTGTGTGATAAATCAGTATCACAAAAAAACCAGAAATGTGGGACTTGGAAGTACCTGGGCTTACATCCAAGTTCTGCTCCGCACCAGTTGTGGGGGCCTTAGACACGGTTCCTTGGCAGTAGATGCATATAAAAGCACTTCATAATCATGGGCAATTCAGCTATACATAAAACAAAACCAGATTGGAAATACTCCAACTATGAGATAGTCATTTACCTCGTGTTAGAGAAATCAGAGTGGATGAGTAATGGTCCCTGACATTGTTGAAAACCAAAAGGACTCTTCTGATGCTGGTGTCTTTTTCTACCTCTTCATGTTTGCTAACTGGTTAGAGCAGCATTATCTCTATACACAAATACACTCATAACCCTCAAGAGGAAGCCCTACTTTTGTTATGAAGAGCAATGAGACTGTCATAAGCTACTGTCTTGTCTGCCTACCTACCCCACAGCTTCAGGAAATTTCCTACTTGGCTAGAACAGTACCACACGCCCATGTCTTGAACTTTTGACGGCAAGCTAGTAAAACTGCAAGATAGACACAGAGGAATGAATGTTCCTTCTCTTGATTGTGCAGGGAGAGTGCTCTTTCCTGGGGATTGTGCGTGTTTATACAAAGGAGACCCGCAAATAGAATCTGAAAAGAAACCTGGGACAGATAGTTTATAAGGTGTTGAGGGGTGTACATGGCTGTTTTGTGACATAGTTCTGTAAAGGCCCAAATATAAGAACCATCCAGGAGGCACTTTATAGCAGAGTGAGATTATCTTCTTTTTGTGTGGCTCCTCCTGGTTGCTTTCCCAGTGTTGTTTTAGAACAAATGTCTCCTGTATCCTCTGAGGTGATGTTTATGTGTCCGTCAAAAGCAACCATGAAGCCTTCTCTCCTCAGCCACTTACTCACACAGCCATATCCAAATCCTAGATCTATTGTGCAAGCATCTGAAGAAGAGGCAGGTGGTCCATACCATCACCCTGTACACAGGTTTCCCGAAGGGAGACTCTTACAAAGATGCCACTGACCAGGATCACACCTTAGAGTGATTTCCATGATTGGAGACAAATGCCTGGTGTGTCCTGCTGTGTCCTGCAGGTGGTGTGTGTGTGTGTGTGTGTGTGTGTGTGTGTGTGTGTGTGTGTATGCATGTGCGTGTGTGTTTGGTGTATGTAAGAGAGATGAGGGGTGTGGAGCATGAGCCCATTTTTGTGCGGAGGCCAGAGGAACGCATCAGGTGTCCTAATCATTAATCTCTACATAATTCCCTTGAGACACGATCTCTCCCTGGGTGTGGGCGCTGGCCTGTCTGTGAGTTCTAGAGATCTTCTTGCCTCCATGCCCCACCCACCCCCACACTTGCATTTCAGGAATCTCTCCACCTACACCAATCCTCCTACACTGTGCTGAGGCCGCCAGCTCAGGGGCTCATGCATGAGGTACACGTGCTCTTACCCACCAAGCCATACCCCAGCTTCTAGGAAAATACCTTAAAGGTCATGGCCATTACCACGAGAGAAGTGAATGCATTTCACTGGGGGCAGGTGGCAGAGATGAACAAAGAGTGCTGTAGTACAAGCATCCCTGAAACAAGACACATCAAACA
>JADRCH010000034.1:3599063-3625976 GCA_019843965.1 Rhynchomys soricoides
CAAATAACACAATGTTGTAATGTCTTTCAGGACATTGTTTGATGTGTGGGGGCAGCATGATAAGGAGAGATGCCAAAGGTGACTTTCCCAAGCAACTTCCTCTGGATTCTCAAAGGCTGGTAGGATCTGATAGCCCGTTAGGAACAGAAAGGTTCACCGGGAGAGGTTGAGTGGCTTTTTTATAACTTGGAGATAAGTATTTACAGTAGCAATTCTAAGCACTAAGCAATGGGTTCATTGTCAACCTCAGAAAGAGGCAGCCTTTGAAATGCCCGAAAGCCCAAGAAGCGCATGCTTGCCAGTAAGCCCGCAGGTTAATCATTACTGTCCCCTTGAGATTTGCACAAGTCCTTCTGTAAGAACAGGAATCCCACTGTACATTCTTCACCCTTGACACAGCAACGCCCAAGTGTTCCATTTCCAAATAGTCCTTGCAGTTGCTCTTAGCATATAGAGAGCTATTCTGCCAAGGAAAGCCAAGGCCAGCTTGTCATGAGTGTATGACTGGGTATGGTGAAAGGGAGATGCTTAAAATCAGGGACTCCAGGTCTCCCCAAATCCTGCTGCCAGGCAGCATGTGGTAGGCAATTTGGCCACATGTGTCAGTGTTTATTGACAAACCAGCAGAAAAACAGCCTCTGCTATCATCAAAGATGAAGACCCACTCTTGGCCACTGCGCATGCCCTGACCTACTCTTGCCTATTGTGCATGCTGTGGATAGCAATCTCTCTAGTCATCTAGAGCGGTTAGTTTGAAATGAATGTTAGATTCCAAAACTGGCCAAACATGGGGTTGAGAGCATGAGGTTCGGGTTCCATTCCAGAGGACATGGATTTTTATGTCCTGTTCATGCCACAGAGATACTATTACCATACAGTGTCTTCAACCTGTCTCCACACCTCAAGTACTAACCATTCACCAATGAAGATTTATTTCTGACCTCCATTACATCAATTCACAAAACACTTTTAAGTTAAGGATAAAAGTGACTGACACATGAGGAGACTGAAGAGAGCTGCATGAAGGCTAACACTGCTCTTGAAACAATTATCTTTTATCAGGCTATCGCATGCTCCCCAGAAAATCTCAAAGACTCTTTGAGATTGAGTATAGCTAACACACACACACACACACACACACACACACACACACACGAGTATGTCTGTGTCTGTGTGTGTGCCCCAATGTGTAGCACTGTTTATTTGGAGTACACATTAAATATGGCACATTAAATGGTTATTATCATCATTTGTGTCAAGACTTAAATCACCCTGGAGTCAAATCTCTGGGTGTGTTTGTGAGGACTGTCTTGGCTAGGTTTACAGAGATGTGGGTGGCACCATTCTCTGGGCTGGGGCCCTGGACTGTGTACAGATGGTAAACAGAGCACAGCGTTCATCGCTGTTCACCTCCTATTGGTAGATGCCATGTGACCAGCCTCTTCAGGCTCCTGCTGCCATGCCTCTCCTGCAGTAATGAACCATATTCTCAGACAATTAGACAACTTGCTTCCTTAAGCTGATCTCCAGGTAATTTGTCACAGCAAATTAAACAGTAATTACAGTTACTATTATTATTTATCTGATATCAACTAAAGTTGTCTTGATAAAGACTTTTTGAGTCAACAAACTTGTAGAATTGACTTTGTATTTTGCAAAATCAAAAGTTAAAATGGATTGCAGTGATTAAATTGATAACTGATGACTGATTAAATATTTGACTTCTGAGGTTTGTAGTGTAGTCGGTTAATAAATTCTCCCAATGTTCAAAGGAGAATGATATCCACTCTTTCTATGAGTTAGAAAAAGAAAGTTTTTGTCTTGTAATTTTTTTCATACTTTATTGACATTTCAAATGTTTCCCCCTTTCCAGATCTCCTCTTTGGAACCTCCCCATTTCCTCTCCCCTCCTCCTGCCACTATGGGGATATTCTCCCACCCACCCACCCACCCACTCTCGGCTTCCCTCCTTGGCATTCTCCTATACTGGGGGATCTAACACCCTCAGACCCAAGGGCCTCTGCTCCCCCTGATGGCTAACAAGACCCTCCTCTGCCACATATGTGGCCAGCACCATGGGTCCCTCCATGTGTATTCTTTGGTTGGTGATCCAGTCTCCTAGAGTATCAAGGGTGTCTTGTAATTTTTTAAAGTTAAGAATAAGAGATGGATGATTTTACAGCATGAAATGTAGTCTCTACAAACAGATGAAATCAGCTTGTACCATCCTTACTTCCCATGAGCAGCCTCAGCTGCAGCATTTCAATAACAAGTTCCTGGTGCTAGGTAAATCCAGGTCAATATTCCCACCCTCATTTGATAGCCAGGCAAGGTGGTTTCATTTCCAAAATCCACAGCTTTTAGAGTTTCCACTCCTGACTGTTAAAATGTTTTGCACTTTGAACTACCCTAGATGGGGACTTACGGAGTTCAAGACACAAGAAGCTAAAGATCTAAATGACACAGTCTCTGCCACAGATGAGGCTGAGATGGCTCAGTTAGTAAATGTGCCCTAAAAATACAAGGCCTGAGTTCAAGGCCCAGGACCCATATCCAAAGCCAGATATGGTGGTGCCTTCCTGTAATCCCAACACTGAGAAGTTGAAGACAGACAGATTCCTGGAGCTCTCTGAACAGACATCCTAGTCTACTTGATGAGTTCCAGACCAGTGTGAGACTACGTAAAATAACCAGAGAACAAGTGAACAAACAAAAGCTAAAAGTAAGAAAGGAAGGAAGAAGGAAAGGAGGGAGGGAGGGAGGAAAGACAGGTAGGAAGGAAGGCAGGAAGGATGGAAGGAAAGAAGGATGGAAGGAAGGAAGGAGGGAAGAAAGAAGGAGAAAGAATGGAAGGACAGAAGGAACAAAAGAAAGGGAGAAAGAAGAAAGAAAGGGAGATGGCTCCAGAGAAGCAACTGCTAAACTTGTGTTCTGGCCTGCATACACATGTGCACACACGTGTACACGCACCCCCACATAAATATGGCCACAGATGAGTGGATGTCTTAGTCAGGGTTTCTATTCCTGCACAAACATCATGACCAAGAAGCAAATTGGGGAGGAAAGGGTTTATTGAGCTTACACTTCCACGTTGCTGTTCATCACCAAAGGAAGTCAGGACTGGAACTCAAGCAGGGCAGGAAGCGGGAGCTGATGCAGAGGCCATGGAGGGATGTTTCTTACTGGCTTGCTTCTCCTGGCTTGCTCAGCTTGCTTTCTTATAGAACCCAAGACTACCAGCCCATAGATGGTCCCACCCACAAGGGGCCCTCCCCCTTTGATCACTAATTGAGAAAATGCCTTACAGCTGGATTTCATGGAGGTATTTCCTCACCTGAAGCTCCTTTCTCTGTGATAACTCCAGCTTGTGTCAAATTGACACACAAAACCAACCAGTACAGTGGGGGAGACCACACTGTGGCTGGGATGGTGTAGCAGATGGCAGAGTTACTTGGATCCTGAGCCACAGGGCTGGCTCTGCCTTTACCCAGTTTCCTATGGGTCAGTTCCCTCACTGGTGCAGTGGCTCGTGTGTGTGAACATGTAGCTGCCAGATGATGGCACTATTTGGGGTCATGGAGTGTTGGGAGAGGTACTGCCTACTGAAGACAATGTCACCAGGGGCACGTGCTCCACTTCCAGTTGGCTGTATCTGCTTTATGTTTGCGATTAAGGATGTGATCTCTCACCTTCCCACCTGCTACCTCCATCATAATGGACTCCCCCTCCCACCCCAGGGACCAAAAGCCCCAATAAATGCTTCCTCCATAACTTCCATTGGTTATTGTGTCTTGTCAGCAAGAGAACAGTAACTAAAACAGTATTTGTTTATAGATCACTGGTAATGGTACTTATCATCAACTGCAGGGGCCTTTGGAGGCTGTCTTCTGCAATAGGACCCCTTGAGTCTCCTCACATATCCTCAGATGCAATAGTGCCAAACCGAGTGTCTTAACTTCTGTCATTTCAGTTGAGAAGTCTGTTGTTTTTCCTGTATTCATACAGAAGGACTTTGGCCTACACGTGGGTCTCACATTTTATTTTATTTTATTTTGAGTTTCTCTTTGTAGCTCTGGCTGTCCTGAAACTCATTCTGTTGACCAGGCTGGCTGTGAACTCACAGAGATCTGACTGTTTCTGTTTCCTGAATGCTGGGCTTAAAGGTGTGTGCCACCACTTGTTTGCTTAACAGGATCTTATATCCTCAGATGCGTATTTCAAACTTCCTTTTTTCTTCTTTAATTTTTATTTGCGGGGTGTGTGCGTGTGTGTGTGTGTGTGTGTGTGTGTGTGTGTTTGTGTGTGTGTGTGTGTGTGTTTGTGTGTGTGTGTGTTACCCAGAGAGGCCAGAAGAGGGCGTCAAACTGGAGCTTGAGTTGAAGGTGGTTGTGAGCTGCAGGATGCAGGTGCTAGGAACTGAATTCTGATTGGCTGTAAGAGCAGTCAGTGCTCTTAAAGTTGCACCATGTCTCCAGCCTCCCACCTCTCAGACTTCCTGATTGCTGGTTTGGGCATCTCCTTGCTCATTTCCAATTGTCTCCTTCTCTTGATCAAAATCCTTGTCAGGTACATTCATTCATTAAAAAAAAAAACAGAAATTGAGATTTTCCAGGCCATTCTTAGGTGTTAGGATTTTCACAGAAGGGCTGGAGAGATGGCTCAGCTGTTAAAAGTGCCTCCTGCTTTTCTAGGGAACCCCAGTTCAGTTCTCAGCACCCTTGTCAGGTCACTCCCAGCCACCTGTAAGTTTGGCTCACGGGATCTGGCGCTTTCTTCTGGCCTCCATGGGTACCTGCACTCACGTAGAATAGCCCTCCACACACATCACACTTAAATAAAAATAAATCTAAAAAAAAAGATGTTCCTTATGGCATGTCAAAGTGAGTACATGTTTGTACATGTACATGGTAACAATGTAAGAATGGGCAGAGTGGAGTGTCTTCTTCTCTTAGTTTTATTTGGATTTCTTTATTTCAGGTAAAATTAACAGTTCATACATTAATTATGCCTCTTGTGACCTGTGACCTGGGCTGTGACTATCTTGCTGTTTCTCTTTCTTCTGGTGATTTCTGGAGCTGCAAAGTTCAACATGGCATCTTTCCTCTTGCCCTGCGAGTCTTAATTTGCTTTCTGTTGCTTTGACAAAACATCCAATAAAATTAACTTGGGGGTGGAAGTTTTATTTGGCTTAATGTCCCAATTACAGTCCATCATTGGGGGAAGTCAGAGTAGGAACTGAAGTTAGGGCAGAGACAAGAACCATGGAGAAACACTGCTTTGGCTTGTTCTTCATGGCTTGCCTGCTCAGCCTACTTTCTTATGAAAGCCAGTACTGCATGCCCAGGACTGGCATTGCACATAGCAGCATACCAAACATTCGTCAAGAAAATTCCCTGCAGACATAGCCACATATCAATCTGATGGGAGGGATTCCTCAGATGAGGTTCCCTCTTTTTAAAGTGACTCTAGTTTGGGTCAAACTGGCAAACAGTAAGGGGCACAGTACAGGCTTCACAATCCTTCCTCTGTGTGCTCTCCCACATTCTCAGATTGAGCTGTGTCTGAGTCAGGTGGTCTCAGGATATTTAGAATTCATACCTGGTGATTGGTTTCTGATAGAGAAGATCTCTTACAGACAAGTGAAAAGCCAGCCAGTGTCCCGCGCTACAGTCTCGCCAGCAAGAACGACGCGGCACACATAGGATCCTTCTGCAGTAAAGCTTCAATGCATCTTGAGAGGGAGAGCATAAGCTTGCCACGAATGGAGACTCAGAACAATAGAATACCCGCCCTTTATATGGGTCACAGCGCTTGCCTGGGACATGGAGCTTCCCCATTGGCTCCCGCACACCAGGCCAGATGCCGCCACGAGAGAGGCTGAGATTCTGAAGTGGAAAATTACCAGGTGCATGCGCACTAGCCTGTTTACAACTTGTCCTCGGCCGAATGTAGGCGCCATCTTGTAATGGCGGATGTGGGTGCTCAGGCGGCTCCCAACAAGCCAGTCCACCTAGAGTAATGGATGGTCAACATGACTGGATCAAGAAGCACCCAGGAGATTTCTACAGTGTACTTCAGAGTGCATCTGTGAGGATCTTTCCAACAATGATTATATTATGAGAGTTCTCAGCTAGTAAATAATTTGATAGATTAAGATTTTGAAGAAACTATTGGGGGAGGAGTAGAACTGTGGAAGGTGGGACCTGATTGGAGGTACAGAGTCACAGGGGGTATGACTTAGAAGGTTGGATCTAGCACTGGCCCCTCCTCCTGTGCTTTGCTTTGTCATGAGTTGAATAGGGCTACTCCATGACCACCTCCCCATGATATTGAACTAAAGCCTTGGAGGCTATAAATTAAAAATAAATATGTTCTCCTTTTAAATCATCTGTCCTTCAGGTAGTCAGTCTGTCACAGCTGTGAGAATGCAGTCAACAAACCCAGAGTCAAGAAGAGAGAAAATAGAAATCTAGGCTTCCTCTTACCTCTCCCTGTGAGAGTCACTATCTCAGGAAATTAAGAAAAGATGAGCTAATGTCCTTTTAAGAATGAGTTGACAAACTCTTGTGATAGCTACAGTGAGATAAGTGTTGGCTTCCAAACATTGTTGTAAAATATGACCTTCTTGGGTTTTATTGTTGAAGGCAGAGGTAAAACATCTCTAATTGTTCTATCCTGTATGTTTTAAGCTTGGTACGGAAGGGCTAAGAAGCAAATGATACATTTTTTTGTTTTGTTTTGTTTTGAGGTGGTCTCACTGCATATCTCAGGCTAGCTTCAAACTCATTAACTTTCTGCTCAGCTTCCCAAATGTTGGGATTACAGCCCAAGGCCATGATACCTGACCAAACTGAAGGGAAGTCATGGCCAAGGGGTGTGAAGCTACTGGTCACTTGACATCTACAGTCAGGATGCAGAGAGAGATGAAGGCTGGTACTCTGCTCAGCTTCTCCTTTTCTTTAGTCCAGGACTCGATCTCACTTACAGTCAAGGTCCCTTCACTGAAATGCTCTGAAAAGTCCTCCCAGACACACCCAGAGGTCATTTCAACTCCCATCAAGCAGACAACAAAGATTAACCATCCAACATGGGACAATAACAGCCACATGGAGGTCAAGGAGATAAGATTGAAAGAGTCCTTCAAGCTGCAGAGACACCAGGTGAGCTGACTCCAAGTGGCTCACAGTTTATGGCTGTTGAACATGAGATTTGAGCTAAACACAGAAACTTCCTGGTGGATGGCGATGTCATTGGATGATTGGTGGGTGTCTTCCCTGTTGCTGAGATAAAATACCATGACCAAGGGTTGCTAAGGGATAAGAGTCCGCAGAGTCGGGGAACCATGGCTGCAACCCGAGGGCAGGTTGCAGGAGCAAGAGCTGAAAGCTCTCTTCTCAACAATGCACAGGAAGAAGGGAGAGGAAGCTGGAAGTAGCCTGAGGCTTTTAGCCTCAAAACCTATCCTCAGTGATGCACTTCTTAAACCTCCTTAGACCACCAACTGGGGACCTAGTGTTCAAATGCCAGAGACCACGGAGGACATTCTCACTCAAACCACCATGACCAGTGACACACTGGAAGTAGCAATAGCAAAGGACAGCTTTGATCGTTCTGGCATCATCTTAAAATCATAGCTACTAGTCCTGGATCTCAAAGGGAAATCTGAGAATGCAATGCTCACATCTACTAAGTAACACACAAGTTATGGCAGGAAACCTGTTTGAACATACCAGTGGCACCAGGGCAACAACAGAAAGACGCCTGAGCACATGGAACCCAGATAGGATGAGACAGGAGCCTGGTACCCTCCAGAAGAGGACAGAATGGCACCTGGAGTGGATCCTGGAGGGGTGTCCACAGTACTGGGAAAAGATAACGAGATCTTAGGACACACCTTAATGTGCAGTGCAGGGTGCCGTGGCATGGGGTCAAGTTCTAGTCTCTTTTCTTGAGATACAGGTAATCTTTCTGGGTACGTGAGACTCTAAGGGAGACTTCTTCCTCAAGGTTCTGTCTAAAGGCAGGTAAGGGGGATCCAGGAAAGCCTTGTCCGAATTTGTGTTTTGGAGTATTTTCAACTCAGCAAGGGGTCAGCTAAAGCCATGTACTATGAAGTGCCCTTCCCTGAACTTTCTGAGTAAATTCTTAGAGCATAGCCTCGAGATCCAGGAAGACTCTGTTTGGGCCTGGACTCCATCCCACTGGCTATTCAACCTTTGCCAAGCATTTAATCTCACTAATCCTCAAATTCTTCATCTGTAACAGGAAGATTAGGCTAGCACATGCTCTCAAATGTTAGTCATAATCTTCTGTCAGGTTTGGGCTAGGTTCATCGTTAGCTTTTCTGGAAGGCTTATCTGCAGCTCCTATTTTTCTACAATTAACATACATTGTATTTGTAGAGTGTTATGCTTTTTCTGAAAAGAATATGCTAGTACTTTATGTAAACATGCATAACTGCAGCCTACTAATAGCTGAGAAGAAGGACAAACAAGATGGGATGGGAAAATAGATATAGCCATTTTCCCCTCCAGTAAAACCTGAATACATACACCATGGGACACAAAGTAGAAATCTAAGGGGGGAAAGAATGTTGTGTGATTTCTCAAAAGTAAATGAAGATGGGCCAAAAATGGAAACATGTGAATAACAGGCAAGGTGGCTCAGTGGGTTGGGGAGAGCTTGCTGCCAAGGCTGAAGACCTAAGTTCAATCCCTTGGCAGAAAGGGTTGGGGTAGAGACCTGACTCTACTAAGTTCTCTCTCTCTTTCTCTCTCTCTCTCTCTCTCTCTCTCTCTCTCTCTCTCTCTCTCTCACACACACACACACACACACACACACACACACGATCATGCACATGCATGCTTACACAACACACATACACATACACACATGTGCACATACATGTACATACACATGTACACACACTAAATTAAATAATTAATTAAAAATAAAAACAAAGCCACAAACTACTCTTTTAAAAAACAAACAAACAAACACAAACCTCTGATGTACATTTTTATTCCTTCCTCCTTAGGGAGAGCATGTACATGTGTCTAATGGTGCATGTTGTGGATGCCAAAGGACAACTTGCAGAGTCAGTTGTCTCCCACCACCATGGTGGGCATCAGGGATTGAACTCAGGTCTTCAGGCTTAGCTTAAGGCCCCTCTACTCTCTGAGCCATCTCGCCAGCCCTATAATTTACACTCATACCATTTTGGGCACGGACAATTATGATAACCCAAGTTTAAAGTGGTATATGAAAACACCGCCCCCTTTTCCCTTGGTATTTTGAGAGAGGGTCTCATTCTGTAACCTAGGCTAGCCTGGAATTCACTAAGTAGATCAGGCTGGCCTTGGATGTAGTACCATCCTAGCATCTTAGTCTCTACAGTTATGGGACTACTGACAAGAACCACCACACCCAGCTCACATAAAATCTCTGCTGAGGCTAGCAGACTTGCCCTTTGTAAGCATCCCAGAGGAAGGGCAGACTCTTTCAAAGTTAAAGTCTTTTCAATATTGAACATTGTTTCAGGGAATCTGATTACCATGTATGTGGGGTTAGGGTGCTGTGATTCCACTGTGATTTTTAGAAAGGTTGGCTTAAACTTCGAAATGCTGAATGCCGGTCCCCTTCCCTTCTGGGGCTGACTGGCTTAGATCAGCAGTGTGAAAGGCCAACACAGGTGCTGTCAGTTTAGCAGTGTGATGCAAGACTCAGTGCCCCACCAAGGCATTAAATGCTCAGACTCAGCCTCCATGCAAAGCATGTCCTTAGCTTAGCACAGCTGTAGTCTCAGTCTCTCTCTCTCTCTCTCTCTCTCTCTCTCTCTCTCTCTCTCTCTCTCTCTGTCTCTCTGTGTGTGTGTGTGTGTGTGTAGGGCAGAGGAGAGCCTTGGCTGTCAGTCCTCAGGTGGCATCTGGAATGTCATTTTTTTTTTTTTTTTGCTGTTATTGTTTTATTTTGAATTAGAGACAATTTTTTGTCATATATTTGGATTTAAAGGACTCAGTTAACATCCTCAGCCTGACTTTTCTTCCCCCTCTCTCTTTCTCTCTTTCTTTTCTTCTTTCTTTTTGCCATAGTCCTTAACTACTACTATGCACCTGCAAACAGTCACTTTAATGAGTTTCCTCTCTTGATCAATTTTGCAGAGACCTGCTCATTCCTGCATTCCTATGATCAAGAATCTTAACTAGGCTGGTTCGACAGTCAGCAAAGAGGTTCTTCACCAACCTGACACACAGGCACATCAAGACTGTCCACAATCACACAGAGATGGCTTATTGCTGGTCTAAGGCTTTGGAAGATTCCTGGGTTTCACTTGCTAGGCCACTGTGGGCAGGGGTGGTCCTCCGTCCTCTTGGAAAGAAGTGTTAAATCCCATTATGCTTCCAGCAGCAAAGCTTTCCTTGGACATGGTGGAGGCTTACAGCTAAGGCCAAATCTTGAAGGAGTGGGATGTCAGCCTGCTCTTGCTTAGGGAAAGGGCTGGATGGCTGGGTTGTATAGTTGTGTATGGTGGTCTCACTTGTGTGTGTGTGTTTGTGTGTGTGTGTGTATTCTAGTCAAGTTCTCCAGCTGGCTGGGCTGCCAGCAAGCCCCAAGGGTCCATTTGCCTCCTCCTCCTCCTAGAGCTGAAATGACAAGCTGGTGCCTTCAGGCCTGGCTCCAGCTCAGGCTTTCCTGCTTGCAAGGCAAGTACTTTATTGTAGCTGGTCTTTGCTACTTTGTGGGTTCTTCTTTTCCTATCCTTTATCTCTGCCCTCAGTCTTACCCCCTATCAGTAAGAGAGATAGAGATAGAGGGAGGGAGGGAAAAGAGAGGAGAATTTGTGAATCTAATTTCTGTTTTTCTTCGCTTGTAACTAGTCTTTGCTGCTTTGTGGATTCTTTTTCCCACCCTTTATCCCCTCCCCCCCCCCATTTTACCCCCTGTAGCTAGATAGGAGAGAAAGAAGGATAAAGGAGAGAGAGAGAGAGAGAGAGAGAGAGAGAAAGAGAGAGAGATCTGAATCTAATTTCCTTCTTCTTGTCTCTTTTTTGAGCACAGCTACTAGCAAACCTCAGCCAACTTCCCTGAATGACCAACAACCACCAACCCCACCTATCAGGGCCCTAGCATTTATATATTCTCTGAAAAGTTCCCAGAATTCCAAACATCACTCAA
The DNA here is from genome assembly GCA_019843965.1 of Rhynchomys soricoides. NCBI lineage: Eukaryota > Metazoa > Chordata > Mammalia > Rodentia > Muridae > Rhynchomys > Rhynchomys soricoides. The sequence continues at coordinate 3,610,239 of JADRCH010000034.1, forward strand.
ATTGCAGAAACTATCTGTAGCTACCAAAACCACACGCCTCTACCAGAGCACGAGGCAAATCATAGTCAGCTGCTGTAGACAGTCCAAAGCAGCCCCAACTCCCCACATTTTGGGATTAAAACAAAAACATATTCTTATAATATTTCTGTGTTTATTTCAGAAAACCAAAAAAATTTCCAGAATTCTCACTATACTTTATCAACTGTGCTGTCTCTCCAGGCTCCTTGGAATGGTTGGGACCTTTGCTTGTTTTAGCACACACAGAGAAGACAGCACATCTGTCATGGATAGAGAACTTGGGCAAACTTCGGGAAATTAAGAAGACAGAAGAGAGCAGTTCATTTCTTCTTTCTCAGGAAAGGGAAGTAACATTGGCAGAAAGCTCATTTATTCATATCTGTCAGGTTACATAATGCTCTCCTCAGAATTATGAAATAACTAGGTCCCCGAGGACACTTGTCATCTGAGTCCTCATTACCTCATGTGCTAGCTTAGCTAACACATGCCTGACTACATGCCTGAGACATGTTTAGTGCAGGGATATTCAGTAGGAAGGAAAGATAGGTGTAGAGTGGCCTGCTCTCAAGACCTTTGAAGTTGAGGGAGGAACAGGACTGGGAGTTAGTGAGAAACATTATGGAACCCAGATATCTACAAATAAAAGTATCAGGCATGGTGGATAAACACCTGTAACTTCAGCAGTTGGGAGATGTAGGCAGGTGGAGCCAGAGTTCAAAGCCAGCCTCGGTTACCTGGCAAGTCTGAGGTGACTGAAGACCATGAGACTCCATTTCAAACAAACAAACAGACAGAATGGAAAACAGGCATAACATAAAATAAGCACCTAGGGACAGGCATATGGAGCCATCTTCACATGTGCACATACACTACACACACACACTGACACGCAGCTGGTACAGATGTGTCTGAAACCCAAGTGCTGAGGAGACAGACAGGAGGATCTTTGGGATTTGCAAATCCAGGTAATCTTGCATCCCCAGGATTAGTGGGAGACTCAAAATCTACTCTACACAGATCTGCTCAGACAGGTGAGGACAGGTGCCAACCTTGGACATTGAGTCAACCAGGACAGAGGAAGTCACTGTGGGAAGTCAGGACTGCGTGGGGATGGGGACTCTGGGTTTGACTCGTACTGTCTCAAGCTCAGTGAGCTCTGTGATGCTATTCAATGATAGTGAGAGAGCTTGCACTTTAAAAATGTCTTCATTTCAGATCTCAGACACAGAGTGGGAGGGCCCAGAGTAGCCCTGCCTGAGGGTGAGTGACCTCCAAGACAAATGCTCAAGGGATGGCAGTGGCCTGGGAAGACAACCCAAGAAGAAAGGTAGGGATCAGACTTTGAACTCAGCCTGTCTCCCTCACTAACGTGCTATAAATGCAAGGTTGCATGTATGCTGACCAGCTCCCGCCCTCCTACTGTCTGTCCCTGCACTCCCTCACCAGATTCATGAGAGACAAGAACTCTTTGGATAAAAGACGACCCTTTCCTAGAAGGTGCATTCAGAGGCAGATTTTGGTGATGAATCAAGACTCAGTTCTAGTTTTAATAAATCCACCCTTAGCCTGCCAAAGTCACCTTCAGGCATTGGGTTTGAGGACAGGCCCTCTGCCTTTGTTCTGGGTGAACTTAGCAGACAGCCTGTTTTAGGCACAATTCACTGTATGAACAGACAGTGTCTCTTAAACCTTCTATCATGGTTGTTTGAGACAAGCTAGAATTATCTGAGAAGAGGGAACCACAATTAAGAAAACGCCTCCATCAGATTGGCCTGTAGGCCAATTGGTGATTGACATGGCAGAGCCCAACTCATTGTGGGTGGTAGCACCCCTGGGCAGATGGTTCTGGGTTGTGTAAGAGCAGGTTCAGTAAGCCAGGGGACACAAGCCAGTAAGTAGCACTTCTCCATGGCCTCTGCTTCAGTTCCTGCCTCCAGGTTCCTACCCTGCTTGAGTTCATGCCTTGACTTCCCTAGATGGTAGAGCACAAACTATAAAATGAAATAAACCCTTTCCTTACCAAGTGGCTTTTGGTCATGATTTTTTCTCAACAACCCTAACCTGAACCCTGAAATATTGAGAGTCCCTATCTTTGAGGGCTGGTTGATCACAGACTTCATTATCTAATCAGATATCTGATAGAGAATGGAAATTATATTAATAAACTGCAAAACAGGAGCTGGGGAGATGGTTCAGTCCATAAAGTGATTGCTACATAAGTTGAGACCCACCTCCAGCCCTTGCATAGAAAACTGGGTGCTGGGGCAGGAGAGAGCTTAGTGTGTAAAGTGCTTGTTGCACAACCCTGAGGTCCCGAGTTCAGGTCCCACTACCCACAAAAAGCCTGCCATTGCCTTGTGTGTGCTCAATACCCCAGTGTTGTGGAGTGCAAACAGTAGGATCCTTGGAGCTTGCTGGTCACCAGCCTAGTTTTTAGGCTCATCGAGAGGCCTTGTCTCAAATATATAAGGCAGAGAATGACAGAGAGATCGCTGGGTATCCTCTGGCTTCCATGAACATGCATATGTGCATGTACCCAGGCTCACATGTGTACATGCATAAAACCTCCCCCCCCCCACACACACACGCAAAGCTGGCACAGATGCATCTGAAGCCCTGTGCTGGTGAAGCAGAGACAGGAGGATGTCTGGGTTGTTGACTAGCTGTTCTAGCTAATCTTCCATCTCTAGGATCAGTGGAAAACTCATACAAGGCAAGGAGCTAGAGAGGTAGCTCAGCAATTCAGAGCACTTGCTGTTTCTACAGAGACCCCAGATTCAGTTCCCAGCACTCATAGTCACCTCCTGGATATGTGGCTCTTGCCGCCTTGGGTGACTCTAGTTCCAGAAGATTCTATGTCCTCTTTTAACCTCCTCTGCAACAGGTATGCACATGATGCACATACAGACATGAAGGCAAGGTGCTCACACATAAAAGAAACCCTTAAAAACCAATCAGGTGAGGTGATTGAGACACACATGGGATGTGGACCTATAGCCTCCACATGCCCCACACAGACAGGCACACACACGCACACAAGCGCACACACACCATAGAGATTTTCTCTGGAAAACGTGGTCACCCCAGAAAGAATGGAAATTTTGATAGGCCTTCCTACTGATAGCCTTTCTACCTTCAGCCAAGCATTTTCTCTCCTTACACGTATTATCAAAGAGTGATCATTGGAAAACAGAAAGCAGACCCCACCACCAAGGACACTTTTTTGTTTTTCAAGACAGTATAGCTTTGGCTGCCCTGGAACTCACTTTGTAGACTAGGCTGGCCCGGAACTCACAGAGACCCGCCCACGTGCGCCACCACCGCCTGGCCCCAAACACTTTTATTTCTTTAGTTTCTTACAGGCAACACCCTGAAAATATCAGCCTACCGAGATCACAGGGCTGACTATTTGGCTTCACCCAGCAGACCACGCCCAGGAAATGGTCCTTCCAATGGGAGGCTCTACCCAGGTGCTCATTAGAAATGCAGACACTCTGGGTTCAGACCTTCTCCTGCAGGTTAGCTAAATCCACAACCCAACGTGATTAATACGCACATTAAACTCTGAGACAAGCCCCTGGATTTTTGTTCCACAGTAAGAAACAGTCCTTTACAACGTGATCACGCATGCATGTACATAAAACTGAAACTAAGCTCTCGTGAAGAAGTGCTTACCGTTATTTTATTAGGGGAAACAATGTGTTCGGGACTCTGGAGCTACATTTCAGAGTTCCCTCCTGGGTCTCAACGGAATTATGAAGCCCCTGGGAGCAATGTCTAGAAGGTGTGGGGGGTGCCTGGAGGGGTATCAAGGAAAGTGGTTTACACCACTTTCTAGCTAGTTTTGCGAAACGTGCGCTTAGTCACTTTTGAGTTTGAACTTGGAGCCAGGGCTTGGCGGGGTGGGGGGATGCGTGGGAGCGCTGGGAGTGGGCAGCTCAAAGTTTGTAGAGTCCCGGCAAAGTCCAGTCCAGCGGTCTTGATTGGCGGCCGGAGGAAGGCGAGGACTGGAAGCTGGAGGAGAGGGCCGGAGCTGGAAGGCTCTCGGGCGGCGAGAGGTCCTGCCCAGCTGTTGGCGAGGAGTTTCCTGTTTCCCTCTCGGCGCCCGGGTAAAGTTGATGAGTGAGTCACTCGCGCGCACCGACCGACGACACCCCCCGCGCGCGCACACGCTCGCCTGGGGGACAGAGCCCCAGCCTCCTGCTCAGCTCTCCTCGGCCGCCGGGGGCCTCCTCCGGGCCTCCGAGCTCCCGGGATCGCCGGCCACATCTGGCCCGCATCCTGAGAGGGCGAGGAGTACAGGCACAGCCCGGGGTCCCCGAGGCTCGGTTCGCGGCGCCCCAGGGGCCGGTCTATGACGAGCGACGGGGGCTGCCATGGGTCGGGGGCTGCTCCGGGGCCTGTGGCCGCTGCACATCGTCCTGTGGACGCGCATTGCCAGCACGATCCCGCCGCACGTTCCCAAGTCCGGTGAGTGAGTGGCCGGGGCACGACGCTGGGGGTTCACTAGGGCTCCCCGTTCCTCCTTCAGCCCCCAGGGCAGCGATTGACAGTCGGCGGCGGGACCCGGTGCGAGGGCGGAAACGGGAAGTTTGTAGCGGCCCGAGTCGGCTCAGGCCCGCGGGGATCCGGGGAAGATCTCTCGCAAAAGAGCAGGACAGTCCACTTGCGGGGGACTTGGGGACGCTCCTGACCCCTTTGTGCGCGCACGAAAGGCCAGGACGGCCGCGAGGGGCCTGCACCCCCGGAAAGGGAAGTTTAAGAAGTTGGAACTTGGAGGAGCATCGGCAGGGGACTGGCCGCCCAGCTGCTGCACACCTGGGCCGCTTACTGCCCTAGACACCGCGACGGAACCAGACTCTCAGTCCTCAGCTTTGCCACCGCGGGAGGAATTCTGGGTCGCGACTCACTGGATACAAGTTAGAGAAAAGAACTGGTCTCTATCCTCACTGTTTCCTGGCCTGCTGGGATGGGGATCCAGTGAGGGTGGTCAGGCTGATGGCTGAGAAAATTTTACTGCATGCCTACTAAGTGCTGGACTGCAGGGGTGCTGCCTGGAGTTAAAGATCTCAGCAGCTGTCACTCAATGGCAACACCTAACCCAGGTTGCCCTCCAGGTCCCATCGCAGGGGTGATAGTTAAGGGAGAAAAGTAGGAGCTAGGGCTCCTTCCTAAGGACTTGCTTGGGAAGTTTAAAATCTGACATTTCAACTCTAAAGGTAGAATTGTTGCAGCTATCTGTGGTTAGGGCCACTATCTGGGCAAGTCACATGACTCTGGGCCTCAGTTTCCCCTTCTGTATAACTCGGTGGTTCAGTTTGTTTTAGTTTACACTGTTTTCATCATTGGCTTTCCATGACCTTCTCTGGTGACTAAGAGATGACCAGAGTTGATTTGGGGTGAAACGCAGAGGATGGGGTGTCCCTGTGGGGAGAAGGTGCAGAGCTGGGGTTCGAGGGAGCTCTTTGCAGATGTCAGTAGTTGAGGGGATTTAAGAGTTTTGGATCATGTTGCAAACATCAGTGGACCATTTTAGAATGGAAGAGCCACACAAAGGAAAAGAGCAAAAATCCTACTACCAGAGTTTTAGTCCTGTCGTTTCATAAAGTCTGTTTTTGTATCATTGGCTCCCATTACAGTGCAGCTCAGGAAAGGTCAACTGTCTCTGATGTTACCCCAGCTTCTTAAAACTGGCTTGGAGATTTGGCCCAGTGGCTAAGAGCATTTGCCCTGCAAGCTTGAGGACCGGAGTTCAAACCCCCAGGGGCCGAATGCAAAGTTGGGCGTGGTTCTTTGCCAGTCCCGAGGTAGTGAGAGGAGACTGGAGACCCTTTGGAAATTTCTGGATGCAAGGCTAGCTCTAGGTTCAGAGAGAGACTCAATGAGAATGATAGAAACTCAATGGAGAGTGACAAAAGACACCTGGTATCTCCTCTGCCCTTCCCCATGCACACAGGCCCTCTCCCCTGAACGCACATAAACACACACAAGAAAAAAAAAAATTAAAAGAAAAACGGCTGGGCTTTGCTGAAGATCATCCGAAAGATCACCCTTCTTTTTGTGTATATAAAATATTTGCTTTAGATCAGGAAAAGCCAAAGTCCAGAGGCCCCAATTTGAGTTTTGTTTACAAGATTAAGATTTGTGATTTTCGAATTCCATGTTCTGTGGCTTGCGAGTCATAGTTATGCACAGTTTTAAGGAATTAGCTGACTGGCTTAGTGGGTCTGTCTTTTTAATTTGGGCTTTAAATAGTTTTATAAAACGGAGAGGTTTGGTTTTGTTTTTTTTTTAAACATTTTATGGAATTGCCATTCCAGAATGTTTGGACAGTTCATTTTGAGTTGTACCCAAGTGGTCAAAGTTTTTAAAAATGTTTTAAAGTTGGAAGACAGCTTCCAGGGAAAGGATTCGTGGAATTCCACTTGCCTTCTCAGTTTCCACAGAAGAGAAAGGTATCGGGATTTCTCTGACACAGTGATAAAATGTGAGAATGTTTCTCAAGATACCTTAATGCAAGAGACAAAGAAGGATGAGATTCCTTACAAAGTCCTATTCTGTCCTAAACAAACCACTGTCTTATGCTTACCAGCCCGACAGGTGAGCAAGCGATTTCAGCATAAGAAAGATTTACACTAAAAAAAGAATTATTTTAAACTTTTTTCCCTCATGTTTCTCTGAGGGTGCCGTACATGAGCACTGGAATAGGGTGGGCACACACTTGGGTGCTCATGGGTGTGGAGGCCGGAGGTTGACATCGGGTGTCTTCAGTTGATCCACTTCATTTACCAAGGCAGGTTTCTTAGATGGTGCAAGGCTTCCAGCTGAACGCAGAGTGCACTGTGCAGGTTTGTCCTGCTAGCCAGCTTGCCTTGGAGACCCCCAGTGTCTGCCTCCTGGGTGCTGGCACTAGAGGTGGCCAACACATCCTCCTGGCTATTTATGTGGGTGCTGGGGACTTGATTTCAGGTCCCTACACTTACATGACAAGTGCTTTATGAGCTGAGCCATCTCCCCAGCTGACAAGAAATATACTTAGACAAACTTTAATTTAAAAATTAAAAATTCATTTTATTTATTTTGTGCATGTGTGTGTGTGTGCGTGTGTGCATGCATGTGGCACCATCCTGTGCGGAAGAAATCAAGGGACAACTGTGGTACTATGGTAGTTGGTTCTCTCTGCCATTCTAGACCCACGAACTCAGATCTTGGAGCTTACCTGCTGAGTCCTCCTGCAGGCCTCACAAATTAAAGTACTTGGTTTTGATGGAGTATGTTCATGCTTCTAAGTGCTCAAAAAAGATCAGGAGTGAATCCTAGGGGAAAACATACCCTGGATGCATCAGACTTCAAAACATATGATTTGGACTTCATAGATGTCTACAGAAGAGTCCCCACAGAGGACTGAACCTTGGTCCTAGTGTCACAAGGACCATGGATCCCTACAGGCCCTTTAAGGATACCTTCACACCTGTCTAGGTCCTGGACCAAAAATCTTTAGTCCTTTAATCCTTTGGGCCTACTCCCCCTCCCAGAAGGTGTATATTCAGCCCCAGGGCACTTCCTTTAATAACATCTTGTTTTTAACAAGTGGATTATGCAGAAAATGCTAACCAGGGCTATAATTTGCTGCCTCTGTTTTGGTTTAAGCGCCCCACATTGAGGACTCCTTATTAAATGCCCACATTCCCTAGTTCCTCCATGGCTTCCATACCTCCTGTTTCATCCCGTTTCTGCTGTCGTCAACCGGCCTTCTTTAAAGTTTTCCTTACATTTATGCATATCTTCTTTTTTTTTTTTCCCCCGAGACAGGGTTTCTCTGTGTAGCCCTGGCTGTCCTGGAACCCACTCTGTAGACCAGGCTGGCCTCGAACTCAGAAATCCACCTGCCTCTGCCTCCCAAGTGCTGGGATTAAAGGCGTGCGCCACTGCCCGGCTTATTCTCCCTTCTCAAGAGTATTTCCTGATTCTCCCCATCCGTTGGGATGTATAGACTCAGAGGACGCTAGCCCGGATGAGTGCAACAGGCTCGATCTTACTCATTTTGTGAGCTCCTGTATCATGTCACACATTGGGGCTTAGAACACTGTTAGTTCCTGTTAGGTTGCTCTAGTCCCCAAGCCCTAAATCCCCTAAGCTTTGTGAATGCACCAAGAGGGGGTGCGTGTTGGATATTTCCTTCCCAGTGCCTCTGCGTGAGCTTGTCCTTGCTTTGTTCTTAATTCACTGTCTGCACCTGGTTGTAGACCAGCCCTAGACTATCTGCAGTCCTCCTTCATTCTTCATATGCAAGCTGACCAAGTGTGTCCAGCCTGTCTTTCTGTTGGATGGGCTGGGGGTAGGGGGAGAGCCACACGCTGAAGATCTGGTTGTCTTGGGTTACAATCCTGCCTTCTCCCTTGCTGGCTGGGCATCCTAGGAATCCCTGGCACTCACTGGGATAATGTGTGGGAAGATGGAATAAAATAATGCTTTCTAGAGTGCTTAGCCCAGCCGGGCAGGGCAGTGGTGGCGCACGCCTTTAATCCCAGCACTCGGGAGGCAGAGGCGGGTGGATTTCTGCGTTCGAGGCCAGCTTGGTCTATAGAGTGAGTTCCAGGACAGCCAGGGCTACACAGAGAAACCCTGTCTTGAAAAACCAAAAAAAAAAAAAAAAAAAAAATAGTGCTTAGCCCGATGTTCATGCCCCACAGATGGCTCTGGTCATTATTAACTCTCAGTCACACCTGACAAAGGCCTCAACTACCCCGTTCCTTCTGACCTTACATCCTATCAAGACCTAGAGCAGCAGTTCTCAATCTGTGTGTCGAGACCACCCCCTTGGTGGGAGACACATATCCTATATCCTGCATATCAGATATTTATATCATGATTCATATCAGTGGCAAAATTACAATTATGAAGTAACAGTAGAATACTTTGGGGGGGGGTCACTACAGCACGAGGAGCTACATTAAAGGGTCACAGCATCAGGAGGTTGAGAACCACTAGAGCATCCTGGGCCTCAGTTTAGGCAGCTGCCTCTCTTTGCTGCCTCTCTCTGGACTGCCTCTCTCTGGACTGCCTATCCACCTATTTTTTTCTCATCTTTGAAGACCTTCCTTGGGCCTCATAAGGAAACCTGCTTTGAATGTGCCAAGTGAGCCAAGTGCCCCCTCCTCTGTCCTCTCTAGGCTCCGAACACAGAGAGCAGTAATTTTTGTGCGATTCCCTAGTCCATTGAGCTCAAGGGCAAGCAAGGGCTGTCACTCAGAGGCTGGTCTCCAGGGCTGCCCCAGGATGACAGCTCACTCTCTTTCAGGAAGGACTGAGCTGAACTAATCTTCCTTCATCCTGCAGGGGGGAGTGTGACTGATTTGGAGGGTTAAATACCCAGGTAGTCTCCTGCTATGTTGGGTATTCATCCTGAGTGGTCAGACTATCTGAATTAACTTGGCTACTGGTTTGCTCTTGCAGCTCCTGGGATTGGACCCAGGACTTGGTATATCTTCACCTCTCTCTCTATTTTTGTAGCAGGGTCTCACTAAACTCTTCTATTGGCCTTAAGTCCCCTGGGGCAAAGCCTCCTTCAGCCTTCATGGCTTTTGCTTCAGCCTTTAATAGCCAGGCCCCTGGGCCCGCACCTCAGGGTCAGCATTGCCTGTTTCTATGCTATGACATTGGTTCCTATATTCTGACCAAAGATGGAGAAGGATGTTTTGACTTATGACATAGTTTTAAACTGCTGTAGAGCTTTCAGAACCATGGTACCTTAGTGAAGTTTTCACCTATAAAATTATCCTGCAAATGCTAGATTTCTCTCTCTCTCTCTCTTTCTCTCTCTCTCTCTCTCTTTCTCCTTCTCTTCCTCCCCCCTCCTTCATTTTCTCAAAGACTGTAGAAAAGAGACAGTAATCATAGAATACAATGCTGAATTTATATGCGGGCTTTTTTTTTTTTTTTTTTTCCCAGACAGGGTTTCTCTGTGTAGCCCTGGCTGTCCTGGAACTCACTCTGTAGACCAGGCTGGCCAAGAACTCAGAATCTGCCTGCCTCTGCCTCCCAAGTGCTGGGATTAAAGGCGTGGGCCACCACTGCCCGGTGTATACACAGGTTTTGTCTTTCTTTGTTTCTTTGTTTCTTTGTTTCTTTGTTTCTTTCTCTCTTTCTTTCTTTTTGTTTTTGTTTTTTGATGCTGTTGTTGGGGTTTTTTTGGTGTTTTTGTTTGGCTTTGGACACAGAATAAACCAAGTTTTATTCTGTGGCCTAGAATATAGACTAGGCTGGCCTCGCACTTGTAGCAATCCTCCTTCCTTAGCCTCTCAAATACTGCTCCTCCAGGCATGAACCACCACACCCATCTTGAATTAAATGTTTATGCTTCCTACCCACCTAGGCTTTATGTTTTGGTTTCTGAGCCGTGTATCTAAGGGAAGTATTGTGCATCTAAAATTGGCTGTCTATCATAGAGCGTCCTGGGGATTATTTAGGTCAGATGCAAACCACCAAGGCATTTCAAAATAGGCTACGTGAAACTGTGCTTCCTGACTCTGGCTCAGCATATTCAGCCAAGTGCTATGTAAAAGTTTAACCCCAAATCTCTGCAAGGAGAGTTCCGGCTCCTGTGGATCTTTGGATGGTTGAAGTTGCGGTTTTCAGAACCAGCCCAGGGATAAGCCGTAGCAGCCTGGTGCTCACAGCTTGTTTTGCCCTTCATCCTTTCTCCCGCAGGATCCTGACAGGGCAAGAGAGTGACTGAGCACCTTGTTTCTGGGTGGGGTTTGCGGAGAAGTTTTGGAAGCTGCACAGACACCTGGCCTTATCTTGAGGTACAGTTAGGAAGAGGGGTGACATTACTTATTGAATCATAGAAAGAAACCTAAAAAATAATTCTTACGATTCTCTATTTCATAAATAGGTGGAGGCAGTGTGTGTGTGTGTGTGTGTGTGTGTGTGTGTGTGTGTGTGTGTAAGTGGGTCTTCATAGAGAAACTGAAGGGTCAAAGAGAGGTCATATTTGAGAGTGGAGGGACCTTCATACCTCAGATGCCCTAGTCACCCCTAGATGGTTCATGCACTTTTATGATCTGCTATTGTTTTTATTTCATTTTGTATTTCTCTTTATGCATATTCATTGTACCTAATACTCTGTGCTACAAGGACATTTTTCATGGAAATATACATTGTGCCTCTGATGGGCTTCGAGCCACAGAAAATCAAGACAGGAACAGTGAGTGTCTTGCCCATGGGTGATTTACAGTTCCTGGCCTGACAGTGATATCATGTTAGTGAGAACCAGGGTGGCCTAGGAGTTGATATTGCCAGCAATTCGGCTACATCATGTTCAATACAATAAATATGTATTTATTGTACAATTGCACAATGTATTGCACAGTACAATGAAGTCTAGTCAAATTCTAAGCATATAGGAGCATCACATAGGTCCGGGGCTCAGATAACTGCTGGTAGCTCAAAGCAAAATAGATTTGACCTGACTTAATGAAGATGATAAAATGTCCCTTTGGGGTCCAGCTAATTTGAAAGCCTGTAGCTGGGGGAGGGAGGGACTCTTTTTTTCCATTGAAACCTGATGAACTGTGATTCCTTCTGGCCTGGGTCCTTCTCTTTCCCCTTTTCCTCCTGTGTCAGTATCTCTTGATTCCCAGGCTGTCCTCAAATTCACTGTGTAGCTAAGGTTAACTTTGAACTCCTGATCATCCTGCCTCTACCTTCCCAGCACTGAGATTGCAGTTATGTGATATTACATCTGGCTTAATGTGTTTTGGGGATAGAACCCAGGGCTCTGTGTACTCTGAGCAAGCACTCTACCAACTGAGCGAGCATCTAGATGCCCTCTGTAGAGCAACTGCCCCCTTGGCGGCAGTTGACCCAGTCTCTGGCTTCTTGCTTAGGTTTTGAAGGGGGACCTGGCATCTGTGGTCTGGGGCTGTAACCATCAGAAAGAATTAGCTGTAAGGCAAGGGCCTGTGATTGGTGAGATAGTATCTGGGCAAGGTCAGGCATCTAGGCTCTCCCTCTCTTTATCTGATGAAATATTTTTTTTCAAATACTTTCAGCATTGCCACTAAAATATGATCTTGGTATATGAGCATGTCCTGGACTTCCAAGGGCATCCTACTCAGGCATGCCATGAGGTGGGGACACTCTTCAGATTTCTAATCCGTGTTCTGTTCCCTTTACAACCACGTTTTGGGTATCTGGATTGCCAGACCTTTCTGCCCTAAACCCACATCTTCAATCTGCAAGGATGCAGGCCCCCTAGCCTCTGGTTGGACACCTTATACTGTAGTGGTTCTCCAGCTGTTTGTTGTGACCCCTTCAGGATCGAGTTTCCGATGTCCTGCATATCCGACATTAAAAGGTTTCAGCATTAGGAAGGCTGGGAACCAGTGCTTTAGAGGGGAGGGGGAGGGGGGGGGGGGAGGGGGAGGAGAGAGGACCTTATAGAAGATATATTTCTCCATTTCGGTGTCTTGCTTTTAAAGATGTATTTTTATTTATGTGTACATATGTACATCTGCATACTAGTATGCATATGTGCAATGTGGTTGCCTCTGGAAGTCAGAAGAGGGTGTCAGATGCCCTGGAGCCAGAGTTACAAGTGGTTGTGGCCTGCCTGATGTGGGAGCTGGGAGCCATACGTGGGTCCTTTGGGAGCACAGCCTGCGCTAACTACTGAACCCTGTCTCCATCTCCTCATGATGGAACAGGCCACAGAGATGAAGACAAGATGTCATCCAGGGCTCCCATTTCCCAGAGAAAGTCTTTGAGCATGGAAGGACTTCTGCAGTTCAACCATGCCTTCCAAATACTGGGGGTTTGTATTTCTCAACCAAAGCACAAGGATTCATTTGGCCCAGCACTGTGTTGGTTTGGTTTGCGACTTTACCTATTTTGGTCCACTGCATTCTCTTCCTGGGTCTTCCGGTGTTTGGGTGGGCTGGGCATGAGCCACATTCTTCTGCAGAAGATTTGGGCAAAAGCTGCATCTGCTGACTGCATCCTGTTTTCCCTGGAGCAGAGAACATGCCCATTAATGAAAGCTAGGAGCCTGGCCATCATCTAGGGTGAGGAAAACTCAGGTTGGTACAGTGGCAGTTTTGTTGAGGGAACGAGAACTCAGTCCTCTGGGCTTGTTCTGTGGCAGCAGCTTCCAGAGTTTCCAGAGCCTTGGTTTCATTTCCTTTGCATAGCGAGATGATTAGCACAGGGTGAATGCATTTTTCTGGTGTCATGAATATTTCATTTGAGCAATCCATGGCTTCTCAAGTGTTCTTTAAAAATGGGGATTTCAGGACAGTTTAGAGAAGTTAAACCCTCTCTTCAGCTCTAAGGCCCAGGACTAGTGAAAGTGTGCTTTTCGGAGAACTGCAGGTTTGCCTGAGCACACACAGATGTCTGAAGGAAAATAAGGGCTGGTGCATATTTCCAGCCTATGCCACAGTGGCTCTTCCTTCATGCGGTGAAGCTCTACACTGTTTACAAAGATGGATTTACTCTGAAGGGGATCACTCACTGATGCCTAGGGATGACCACTTTGCCTCCCAAGCTTTGTAAGCCTCTTTACACAGAGAGATGCTGTTGTTTTGGGCACCTGGTAGTAGAGGGATCTGGGGTCTTTATGGCCACAGTTACTAACTGTAGCAGGCAGGAGCTCTCAATGGCTGAGATCATCCCATGACCCAAAACATGCTGAGCCCCTACTGTGTGTTACAGAGTACTTGAGACACCTCTCTCAAAGTGGCTTTTCTAATTCTAGTGTCTTAGTTAGGTCTCTGTGGCTGTGGTAAACACCCTGACCATAGCAGCTGCTGAAGGAAAACACCTACATGTCACGGCTCATCACTGAGGGAAGTCAGGGTTGGGGGAGGGGCAGGAAATCAAGGATTTTAGGGGCCCAGAATCAGGAGCTGATGCAGAGGCCACGGAGCAGTGCTGCTTACTGGCTTGCTCCTCATGGCTTGCTCAGCCTACTCTCTTATAGAACCCAAAATCACCAGCCCAGGGTTGGCACTGCTCACAAGGAGCTGAACCCTGACACATCAAGGGAATGCACCATAGGCTTGCCACAGGGCACTCTAGTGGGGACATTTTCTCAACCAAGGCTACTTTTTCCAAATAACTCTAGTTTGTGTCTAGTTGATATAAGAATTAGGCAGCACATGTGTTAAATCTTTTAAAGGATTTGATTTGGGGATCTAAACCCACAGTTCTTAGGTGTGCTGAGTTTAGATTGTCTTAGTCAATATAAGGAGAGACTCTAGGAGCAAAATGATGGTATGTTCGATATGCTTCTGCTGCACCTGCATTTAAAATAGATTATCCCTGTTTCATTTCCTCAGTGAACTAAAATCAGACCTGATCTATGTATATTGGACAGTGGCCTCAAGGTGAAAGTGCACAGTGTCCTGCAAATGATGAATTCTCAGCTGAATGGTGGGGGAGTTGCACCCTAGGGACATTAGGTAGCTTTAGTAAGACAGGAGCCATATTAGGAAGGCCTGGGGAAGTTCAAGGCTGTAGCTGGTAGTTGAAGATACATAGGATAGATCTTGGAGGATTTGCCACGAATCAGTTGGAAGTTAGTTTCCGAGACCTCCCCAGAAGAAGCGCAGCTCCTGGTCTTATGCTGTGGCTAAGGAGTAGCATCAATGCAAACAGTATTTAAGAAGTCTTGCAAGGACTTTGCTTTCCTGGTGAACGTTTTCCTAAATCTGGAAGCAACCCAAAATACTTACATAGCACCACTTAGAGTGATTTATGAAGACAGTTTAAAACTGGGGTTGAAGGTGTGGCTCCAGGATTGCTCTTCCAGAGGAGCCGAGCTCAGTTCCCAGTACACACTTCCAAGAGCTAACAATGAACTGTAACTCCGGCTCCAGGGAAATCTCACACCTTTCTCTGGCCTCCACAGGTTCTGCATCCACAGGCACATACCCAAGCAGATACACATACATACACATGAATAAAAGTGAAAACTGGAAAAAGTAAATGATAAATTCCGATTTGGGTCTTAGAGGAAAGACTGAAGGTTGTTTTTCTCACAACAGAAGGTATTACAAGATCATTGAGAAAAGATGATTTAAAGGCATGCAAAAATACAGGGAAAATATTCAGAGAAGTTTGTCAAACCACAAGTGGACAAAACGGTTTGTTTTTCTACAAGGGTTTTTATTTGTGGCATTTATAATTTGTATAATACCATGCTAATAATTCTAAGTAAGCATTCACTCTCACAGCAAAGTGCCTGTTCTTGATCATGCATTAGTTTCTCAACAGAGTACCTCTAAACTGTCTAAACATCACCTTCTTCAAGACTTAAAGCTGTGCCTAATGGTAGGGTTCACCCACTGGCTTAGGGGATATACTTAAGAATGCCTCCTCCTCCTTCTCCCCAGCTGTAAACAGAGACTGAAGTATGCACTGTGACATCACTTAACAGAAACCTTCCCTCCCTCCTGACCCCCACCTCAGGCTCAACTAAAACCCTTCATCACTTGCCTCACTTGTGCCAATGAGAAAGGACCTTGATCTTAAATGAAAGGTAGCCCAGAACTGACCCTTATTTTGAGATAAGAAGCTCAGATAGCAGGTGGGGACTGAGGCACCAGGCATAGGAAGGTGTCTGGGGACTGTCTTGAATGTTGACTTCAGTGGGGCTTGTTTGTATTTGTGATGAGACTTGGACTAGAAGAGTTTTTTTTTTTTTTTTTTTTTTTT
>JADRCH010000034.1:3626076-3669809 GCA_019843965.1 Rhynchomys soricoides
TGATTTCTCTCTCTCTCTCTCTCTCTCTCTCTCTCTCTCTGTGTGTGTATGTGTGTGCGCGCACACACCTGTGCATGATTTCCTACCGCAGTGCAATTGTGAAGGTTGGAGGACAGCTTGGGAATCAATCCTCTCTTTCCTTGTTTTATGGTGGGGTCTCTCTTGCTTTTGCTACTGAACAGCAGAGGTGCAGGGAACTCAGGCCCTCTGGCTCACTAGCTAAGCCCTTTTCACTTACTGAGCCATCTCCTGAGCCTCACTAGGCTTTTGAGACAGGATCTCTCACTGACTGGAAATTGCCCTTTTGGCTTAGATTGGCTGTTCCATGGAGCCTCTGTCTACCTTCTAGCACCAAGATTACAAGTCTTCACTTTGCCTGGCTTTTGAACAAAGGGTTTATTTGTAGTGTATGTGTGTGTGTGTGTGTGTGTGTGTGTGTGTGTGTGTGTGTGTAGGGCAGTAGGGCATCAGATTCCCATGGAGCCATGTTTACAGGCAGTTGTGATCCGCCTAACACTGGTGCTGGGCTTCAAACTCAGGTCCTTTGCAAGCACAGTCCACATTCTTAATTACTAAGCCATCTGTCTCCCACTCTCTCTCTCGTCTGTTTTTATATAGTTTCTGGGGATCTAAACTTAGGTCCTCCTGCTTGTGTACCTTCCCCACTGAGCTACGTCCCTGGTCCTCTGAAACATGTAATTCTTTATGCTAATAGAGAAAATTACCAAAGTTGACTTTGCAGCCATTTCTTAAATCCTGAACTAATCCGAATAGAAAACAACCCAAATCCTCACAGGTTGGACCCACCATTTCCCTGGAGTTTTTAACTCACTCTTACTAAATAAAAATAAAGAATGTATCACTGTGGTCATTTTAAGAATTACCTGCTGCAGGTATGTGAGTGTAGACTGTGGTCATAGTAGGTTTGCTTCAGCCGGAAGTCATGCCTGGCTCAAGACAGCTGCACTTGGCTTGGTGGTAATGCCATTTTTTCTTCATTCAATGACAATGTTTGGTTCTGATCCTTCTTTGAATAGGTAAGATGTTCAGGAAGGTTTTTCCCAAGGTAGAAAAATCAAAAAGGACTCTAGTCTATCTGGAAGAAGACTCACAGACTGTCTGTGTGCCTTGGGGAAGGAAAAGATGCCTGTGGGTATAATTAGTGTCCTGCTGCCTTTCAGAGATCACACAACCACTTTCCTTAAAATACTCTTAGAGGGGACAGACATTGCCATGGCCTGGCAGCTTCTAGACTTCTGTTTTAGGCGGGGGGGGGGGGGGAGCTGCTGAGACCTGTAATTGCATTCCTGTTTAGTTTACAGACTCTTGTTAGACATAGGGTAGAAATATTTTGGTGTGTGTGTGTGTGTAAATCTGTGTGCAGGTGCACAGTCACATGTGTGCAAAGGTCGGCACATCTTGGTTTCCATTCTGCAGACACCATCTACCTTGTGTGTTTGAGGCAGGGTCTCTCACTCTCCTAGTTCGCCAGCCACCCACCAGTCTCTACCTCCCCAGCTTTGTATTATAAATGCATACCACCTAATGGCTTCTGGGGGTGGAGAGGGTCCAATTTTCTTCAAGGGTGTGACTCTTGGTGGTTCAGCCATATCCCAGTGGATGCTCTACACCCTGAAGTGTATGAAAAAACTATTAAAAAGACAACGTGTGTTTGAGGGATGAAGAGGGGGTAGGCTATAGGAGGAGTTATGGAAATGAGATCAAAATAACGTCAGCAAATTAATGCCGATGTTGACTTGATAAAGGAAAGAAACGATTAAAAACGAGCAAAAAACAAACAGAAGAATACACCCAAGTGCACCCCAAATGCACCCCACATGTTCAGCGTTTTATGTGGTGCTGAGACACAACTCAGGTCTTCATACTCTCTAGAAAAGCCCCTTGTCCACACAGCCATCTCTCATCTGCAAGTGTAGGTACGGCCCTCAGTGTCTCTCTTGTGATCATATATCCTGTTCACGTTTTAGTCTCTAGCACCACAAGGCCTGGAGGAAATGGTGGTTTGATATCATCTGCTTTACCAAATAGGTAAAAAAGGAAATCAAACCACGACATTTGACTGACAGTCCGGAACCTCTCAGAGTATGTTTCTGAATTGAACGTAGCTCTCTCAGTCTCTGCTGGACACCCCTACTTTGTTAGGAAGACTTCTCTGGCCATTGTCCGAATGGTCATTCTCATTACCAGCTGCTTCCCTCTGGTGAGCAAGGGCCATGTAGGCTTTAATCCACACTGGGCTCTTGGTACCATGGCATCTCTTAAAAGGTGTGGCGTTGTCCTCCACACTCAGTGCCAAGTGTGTGCATGACCAACAAATTCACAATTTCATGGTAGTTGTTTGGGAGTTAGTCTTCCTCGGTTGTTCAATATTGCTGCTTTTAAAACGATTCTCATTTATTTATATAATTCACACAGTAAATATACTTTTTCTTCTTTAAACACCCATTCACTTGTTTTGCTTACATCTGGAAGAGGAGAACATGTCATGGAGAGCATGTTGAGGTAGGGATAAAACTCTTTTCAGAGAGTTCTCTGCTTCCATTATGTGGGCCCCGAGACCAAACTCAGGGCCTTGGGTTTGGGTGGCAAGCACTTCAGCTACTGAGGGCTCTCCTGACCTATCCCCCTGTTTTCCCAAGTTTCTTATTTTGTTTTGAGGAACTTAATTCGCTGAAGCTCAGGGAGGACTCCCTAAACATTGCCCAGTTCTCTGGACATTGACTTTAACCTTCTCTGAGTGGGCCACCCACTCGCTGGCCTCTGTACTTTGCTCAGTCAATCCTAAGGCAGTTTTTAAACCCTGACTATCTTCATGCTCCAGAATCCTCAGTTCCTATCCGTGATAAACATCCCTAAGTAATGTTGTTACCAGAAATAGTTCTCAGGACTAAGTTTCTGACCTTTCCAGTCATTTTTTTTCTCACTTTTTTTTTTTTTTTCAACCTTTGCCGTCAGAACTGTACAGGCCAAAAGAAAAAAAAAAAAATGAAAAATTTCCTCTGCCTGTTACGTCTCATGCTTCTTCCTGTTAAATCAAATATCAGCAGCTTCATCAGGCTAACTTGTGATCCTTGGACCATTTAGTGAGACGCTATTTGCAGCGGAGCCCTGTTGAGTGAAGTGTGGGAATGCTTGGTTTTAGTTTTACCCTCTAGTTAAGCAACCACAGTGCCACTTGTCTAAGGAAGACTCTCAAAGCTCCTCCCTGCTCACCCTTGACTTTAATCAGTTTGCACATGTTTCTGTCAGTTGAGTCTCCCTTGGCTCAGCCTTTTGTGGGCTCTCTCCTTGGGATCCTTGGGGACTACCTGGCTTCCATTCCCCAGGTCAGCGTCCTCTGTGTGCCTGGTCCACCCACTAGACAGTGCCTCGCAGATCCATTTCATGAGAACACACATAGATTAGACAGCGTCTCTGGTCTCTTTTTCGACTATTGCATACTTCATGCCCTGACTCCTAATTAATTAATCAATTATTAATGACTTATTTGGGGTGTGTGTTTATGGTATCTGTGAAGATATACATTTGTGTGTATATTCATGGGATGTGTGGGAGTGGGGACTGGATGTGTCTATGGTATGTGTGAGGGTTAACATAGACACACCCACCCACTCGCCACTGGTCACCTTTTAAAACTGTCGAAAGCATTTCTCTGCTAAGGTTTTAATGATGGTGTTAGTGAGGGTGCTTGTAGTCATTACATAACCAGTCCCACTGTTCAGGGCATTGCTAGGCATTGTTACAAACCTAAGAGTATTGATCGCCTCTCACCCACTTCTTAATGGGACGCCTAGGATGACTCCAGGGCACAGATGAACCCCCAGTTTCTTCCTAAGGAGATTTGATTTTGCTGTTTGACAGTTCTGTGATGCACTTCATGTTCTGACTGCTTCCTCTTCCCAGTCTCTCTTACCTCCCCTCAACACCTCCCATCCTTCCTCTCCCCGGGTAGCACATGACTTTTGGGTTTGTGACCCATTTAGATAAGCAGGACCACACACGTGACAGTTGAGTTGGTGGCATACACGTCCAGCTTCTTAACAGTTCAGTGTTATCTCCTTGAATCCACAGTTACAACCTGAACTTCCAGCAACTCGGTCCATTGGTTTGATCTCTGCCAATGTTGAATAACAGCTTCCCCCTTCTGCCTCTTCTTTTTCTCTTGGTGTACATGTGTATGCATTGCATGCATGTGTATATAGTTCCTGTGTGTGTGTGTGTGTGTGTGTGTGTGTGTTTAAGCATGTCCAGACCAGAGGTTAATGTTGAGTATCTCTTTGTATTGTTCTGCATACTATTATTATTATTATTATTATTATTATTATTATTATTATTATTGACAGAACCTCTCATTGAACCTGGGGCTCATCAACTAGGTTAGACTTGGTCAGCAAGCCCCAGGATGCTCCTGTCTCTACCCACACGGCACTGTCATGTCCAGCTTTTTCCTTTGGCTGTTGTGCATCTGAACTTATGTCCTCTTGAGTACATGGCAGACGCTTTACTGAGTCATCTCTCCCCCCCCCGAAACTCCTTGCATATGAAGAGCAACTGCCTAGGTATCCGATGTCTATGTGAGTCATGCTTTGCCAATCAAAACAGCCCAGGACTTCTCTACTTCTTTGGATGTTCATCTTTTACAAGTTCTGGGAAGCGGAATGAGAAACGATATACAGCCTCTGATAGGAGGCTAGCACATGGATCATCAGTGCTGTAGGAGGACTTCAGCAAGAGGGCTTTGGCAGGTGGGCCTGGAAAGCTTGGCAGAGTGTCGTTGACGGTGTCACTTCTGGTAAACCTGTCACTGTGATTTCACCAAGGTGTCCACTACTTGGCACTTAGGCTTGCTGAATGGAAGGGTTCAAAAGTCAGAAGGAAATGGACAGGTCAGAAGACACAGTGCACTGGCTCCAAGCAGAGCTTGGACCACGTTCCCTGAGGGCTGTACACACTCTGTTGGAATAGCCAGGGTGGAGGCAGAGCCATGGCAGGGCTGCGGCAGGGACATGGTATTAGGGAGCATCACATCTCTGTTGGTTACTCTTCTTACTGATGGGACAAAATACCCGAGGAAAGCAGCTTAAGGAAGGAAGGTTTATTTGGGCTCCTAGTTTGGGTTTCTGTCAATGCTGGTGATGAAGACGGGGAGCCCTCACAGTCATGAAGCAGAGAGATATACATGCTGGTGTTTGCTTGACTTTGCCTTTCCCTTCAGTTTGAGGCTTCAGCTCAGACGATGTCACCTGTAACAGTCAGGATGGGCCTTCTCTCTCCAGTGGAATCTCTCTGAAAACACCCTCACAGACCCACCCCAGTAGTGTTTCCCTGACAGTTCTAAATCCAACCAAGCTGACTGTCAAGTTGAGTCTCCTCGGGTGCTCTGCCCTCTTTCCCATATAATCTTGGAACACATTTAATGCCTTTCGCTGTTAGAAGAGATACGAAATGAGTGTTAAAATGAATATTTAAAATGAACGTTAAACGGAGTGATGAGATTTAAAAACAAAGCCGTTGTGAGGACTGGGAACAGAGCTCAGTGGTGGAACGCCTGCCTAGCATCTGGGGGGCCTGAGCTTCAATTCCCAACACCACACGAAGTTCCAAAATGATTATTTACCGACTTCTCCAGGCAGATGGGAAAGTAGCGCCAAGAAAATGGGGCAGAGAACCAACCTGAGTTACTTAATTTTCAGTGAAATGGGCGAAGACCGGCAGCCAGACTTGGGGACTATGGCTGGACAAGTTTGAAGACAACCTATTGACTATACCTGGCTGTAATATTCTGTGTCTAATCTTTTACACGAATCCAGCACTTGGTTAATTGAAAAATGTGTTCACTTGCATGCCATTTTAAACCTTGAAACAGCCCTCTGAGAGGGTATAATTCTCCATCCCGTTTTACAGATGTGGAAATGGAAACCCAGAAAGATGCATCCATCCACCTAAGCTGTAATAGGACCGTCCACCCACTGAAACATTGTAATGTATTCTGAACTTGTCTTTTCATATTTCTTTCGTTTGTAGTTGTGATGTTCTTTCGCCGATCCCAATCTATAAATAAGTCTAAGATAAAGATCTAGGTCCTGGGGCTGGAGAAATGGCTTGGTAGTAAGAGTGTATGCTGATTTTACAGAGGATCTGAACTCAGTTCCCATATAGGGCAGATCGAAATCACCAGTAACTCCAGCTCCAGAGGATCCATCCCCCTCTTCTGGCCTCTGAACACCGTACTGGTGTACACGATCCCATTCTCAGACCTACACTTATGCACATAATTTAAAAATGTTTATACCCAGGTCTAGTGTATTTTCACACACTTGTAGCTAAATGGTGGATGTGGTGGGACTGTTTTTGCTTTGAAAGTTAGAAATGCTAGAGAGTGTCTTCTTTTAGGTCACACTTCTCTGAGGGTTTTGCTCCTCCATTCCCATCTTAGTGGAGCTCAGACTGCGCAGAGTCATTTTCTTTTCTTCGGTTTGTGGGACAGCCTCTCTTCAAGGCCAGGGGTGGTCTGTTCTATGAGGTTGTATTGCCATTGCCGGGAGGCTGTGTGTGTCATACTGGGTTAGGACAATCCTAGAGCCCCAGCTCATGGAGGGAAGGAGGGTTGAGAGGTCAAGTTCAAATCCCGGGCCAGCCTGAGTTAAAGGAGCCCTGCCTCAAAATAACAAAATAGGTAAATAGATGAAAATATGTAACAGTCTGCTGATTGCTTTCCTTCTGTGACTCCCCACTTTCTCAGAGCTTCAGGGGCCCAGCACACTAGGGACCATAAACATCTCTATATAAGGAGGGCAGGTCTTCACCCTGTAGACCCAGAAGGCCATTATTAACTCAGTCTGCCCTTCCCGTAGCTGTTTAAACGTGAATCTCTGAATAAAGATGTGAAGAAGAATAAAGGGTAGTTCAGAGGCAGAACACGAGTGAGAGAGACACCTAATGTATCTTCAGATTGCTTCAATAGAAAACAAGATGGCGTTGAGGTAGTGCAGTCTGTGTACAGCTGTGGTATTTCCAAAGGATATGGGAAAAAGAATGCCCCCAGGGGCTGGGAGATAGCCCAGTGCTGCTCTTGAGGACCTGAGTTCAGTTCCCAGCACCCATGCCTTACAACCAGGAGTAACTTTAGCTCCAGAGGATCTCATAGGCTCTTCAGGCCTCCCTGAATGCATGCGCGCTCACACACAAATAAATAAATAAATAAATAGATAGATAGATAGATAGATATTAACAAAACAATTATCAGTTTATCAGGCTAATTGGCATCCCTGATTTTCTACAGATTGCTTTGCAGAAGTATTATTATTTAAAAAAGGAGAAGTCGAGTCACGATATTTAATTTTGGTCAAAGCATGAATTAAACAAGCTCTGGTGACAATGGCTTCCTTCTCTCGGTTTCCACCAGTCCTCAGCAGGGTGAGCTTCCTGTGGCTTGAGTGAGCTGGCTGGAGATTTTCCATAAAGGTCAAGCTTCGTTAAGCAATGACTGGATTAATGGGCTGGGCTTATGTTAGAATTGGCAAAGTTTTCCTCAAGCTCTTAGGGATTTCACTGTTACTTACTTCCTTCTTAAAAAATGCTTACATATTTCTAAGTCTTCTGGGATTAATTCTTTTTATATAATCCTTAAAAAATTGTCATTTTTACATAACAATTTTTGTATTACGGAAGAAACCACTGTATAAACAACAACAACACCGAATTTGAACATTTCAGAAAGGGCCCTTCTTCAGTGGTTGAGGGATTAAAAGCCAATACAAAGGCTAAGGGAGAAAGTTAAATCACAGGGAGGTAGTGACTTAAAATATATCATGCTTGTGTTACGACTGTCTAGCCTTGTGCTTTTTCTCAACAAGAAGTTCTAACCTGAGGAATCATTTTCTGTCAGATCGGGGGAAAGTAGCGATAAACTCCATGACCATCATAGTGGGAAACATAGCAACAGGCAGGCAATCGTGATTCTGGAGCAGTAGCTCAGAGCCTATGTCTTCAGACAACAACAATCTGTCAGAGAGATTAGATAGGTAGATACATAGATACATAGATAGATAGATAGATAGATAGATAGATGATAGATAGATGATAGATGACTTTGGCAATATTGTAGAGAGAATCTCTTATGCACTTTGTAAAAGCATTCACCTGTCAATAAAAGGCTGATTGGCCAATGAGCCTTAGGCAGAGAATTAGAAGGTGGGACATCCAGCAGAAAGAGAGGGGTTGGGGCATGATGGGGTAGAGACCATGGATTGGCCCCAGAATGCTGATGGCGACAGCAGGAAAAAAAAAATCTGAGGACTAGGTAACCAGCCACGTGACAGAATTTAGTATAGAGTAATGGGATGATGAACTCATGAGCTAATCAGGGAAGAGCTAAAGCTTATGGCCTAGGAATTTGAAAACATTTTGGAGTCTCAGAGTTGTTATTCTGGGAGCAGGGGTTGGGGGGAAACATGAGCATACAGAAAACACACAACAACTGAATGGTGTGAGCTTTTGAAACTTCAGAGCCTACTCCCTGACACAATGTCTCCAACAAGGACACACCTCCTCATCCTTCCCAAACAGTTCTACCCACTGGGACCAAGCATTCAGTGCCTACGGGGACCATTCTCAGTCTAACTATCACACAGGGTCCCAAGTAGCCCAGGCAGGCCTTGAACTCTTCGTGTACGCAAGAGTGACCTTGAACAACTGTTCTTCCTGCCTCTGCCTCCTGGGTGATGGGATTACAATCTTGTCCCCATGACTGGTTTACTGGACACAGGATCATACTCAAAACTTTGTACATGGTGGGCAAGTACTCTATCAGCTGAACCATATCTCCAGACCTCAAGACACATTTTAGTTTTTAAAATTGTTTGTACTGAATTTATTTATTTATGTGTGTGGCTGGTACATGTATGTGCACACATGCATATGGAAGTCAGAGGACAAATGGGAAACTTTTAGAAGTCAGTCTTGTTCTTGTGGTGGTTTGAGTATACTTGGCCCAGGGAGTGGCACTATTAGGAGGCGTGGCCTTGTTGGAGTAGGTGTGGCCTTGTTACAAGAAGTGTATCACTGACTGGGGTAGGCTTTGAGACCCTCTTCCTAGCTGCCTAGAAGTCAGTCTTCTCCCAGTTGCCTTCAGAACAAGACATAGAACTCTCAGATCCTCAAGTGGTTTTCCTGCCTGGATGCTGCCATGCTACCCGCCATGATGATAACAGACTGAACCTCAGAACTTGAAAGCCTCCCCCAATTAAATGTTGTTCTTTATAAGAATTGTCTTGGTCTTGGTGTCTCTTTACAGCAATGGAAACCTAACTAAGACAGTTCTCTTCTTTAGACCATGTGGGTCCTGCCTGGTGCATGATCAGGGCATCAGGCTTGAAGACAACCATCTTGACCCACTCAGCCATCTTGCTAGCCTAAGAGACACTTTAGAAGTTCATCTTTCTCGTGGATGGGAAGGGGCTCACGGGGCTGCACATCTATTAAGAAGCTAGAGACAGTTGGCGACTGCTGGGGGTGATGAAGTTGGCTTTCTACCAGGGTGGGACCCTGGTAGGGTTGCCCAGGCTCTGGTGCAGAGTCCAACATCCACACGCTTTTAGACAACACCAACTGGGCATCGATAGCTAGGCATCTATACGTCCATGCACCCATCCATCCATTTCTATTGTCTGTCTGTCTGTCTGAAAGAGGATATAAGGTGGAAAGGAGACAGGGGAAGACCTAAGAAAAGCTAGAGATGGGAAAAGAGGCATGGATTTGATTGAAACAAGATACATTCATGGAAACAAACAATGAACAAATTGAAAAATAAGTTCAACTTTGTCAGGGAATCAATCCTCCAGTCCAATTTTTCAAATGAATTTTCTTGTGTCCTGTTGTCACCATAAGGCCTTGCTGAGAAGTCTCACCCTATCAAGGGACCATAAGAGCAGCTTGCAGAACTTGTTCTGAAGAATTTGCCCAGAGTTATCTTTGAAGAGAGTACACAGTGAAAACGAAGGGCCCTGGAGTCATGTCTTTCTACTACGTGCCTCTTCCCCCAAACAGGATTAGAGGCTGAGTCATGTAGGAAGATGCTTTGGGTTGGTCTGACCACACCTGCATACAACTCTGGAGCTACTGCATCAATGCAGAATGCTGTGCTCCGGACACTTAGGGGAAGTGGGATGCTTACAGGCAGCTTCTTACCATCTGGCTATAATGGACTTGTCTGTCAAGTTCACCACTCCATATAGACTGAGACTCTCCCTCCCTCCCACCTGTGTTTTTTATTTAATGTTTTTTTATGTGTGTGAGTGTTTTGCCTGCGTGCATGTATGTGTACCTGTGCTAAGGGGGTCAGAAGAAGGTGTTGGATCAGGTGGAACTGGGGTTATAGATGGTTATGGCAGCTAGAACTTGGGTCCTCTGTAAGAGCAGCAAATACTCTTAACTGTTGAGCCATGTGTCCAGACTACCCTCTGTGTGTGCGTGTGTGTGTGTGTGTGTGTGTGTGTGTGTGTGTGTGTGTATACCTGCACATGTATGTTTATTCCACTGCAGGCTGGAGAATGACCTCCTGGGTCAACCTTAGAAATACCGTCTAGCTTGTTTTTGAGACAGGGTCTTTCATTGGCTTGGAGCTCACCACATAAGGTAGATTGGCTAAGGCATATGCCCAGTGACCCTCTGTTTACTCATCCTCAGCCCTGGGATTAGAAGCCACACCACCATGACCAGCATCTTGAATCTAAGGTTCTAATTCAAGCCACTATGCTTGCAAAGCAAGAATGAACCAACTGAGCAATTCTACCACCCCAGCCCTGAGATGATGTCCTTTGGTGAACTGTAGGTAATTCCCAACCCTGGCTGTACATCCAACTCATCTGAGAAGTTTTAGAGTAATCCCCATTGCCTGAGTCAACCCCGTAGGCGTTCTGGCTCACTGGCTTGAGCAGGGCTCTCCCTTCATCACAATCTTTAAAAAAAAAAAAAAAAAAAAATCCCTAGATGCTTCTGATGTGGAAGCCAAGATAAAAAAACACTGATTCAGCCAAACCCCAGTGAGGGCACAGATGAGCATGTGCCCAGGAATGGCAAGATATTTAGGCAGGGTTCAACACCTCCCATTCATTGGCATGCTAACAAAGCTGAGCAAGGTTTCAGAGCAGAGCCATTTAAGAGGCAAGATTCTTTTACTTTGAAGATTCAGCCACAGAATGGTGGTTTCCTTGGGGATGGGGTGTAGCTCACTTGTCTAATGTGTGAAGCCCTGGGTTCTGTCCCCAGGAAGGCATAAAATGGGAGGGATAGCACATGCTTGCTTGTAACCCCAGCCTTTTGGAAAGTGAAGATGTCGGATCAGAGAGTGATCTTTAGCTACACAGTGTACTAGAAGTTCCTGCTCTTGATGTCTGCCTGGGAGATCTGGAGAAGGTAGGACTACAGGAGAGAGTCTCTCACTGCCCCCTGAGCCTGCTGGTTCCATTAGGCAAGGCTGGCTGGCCAGCCAATCCCTGAGATCATCTGTCTTTGCCTCCCCAGGGCTGGGATGACAGTCTACTGCTGTTCTTGCCTAAGTACTGGGGGTGGAACTTGATCATCATGCAAGTATGATAAGGGCCTGACTAACTGAACCATCTCTCCAGCCCGTGAGGTCATTCCTTAGCAGTGATTGGTGCAGAGGGACAGATTAAATTCATTGTTCCCCTCCCTTCCTGTGTTCTAGAGTAGTCCACAGCATCTGGTCATCTTAGGCTGAGAGTAAAATGGTTGAAAAATATATTCTAACTATTCTTCTTAGTTGGGGGAATGTTTAGCCAGGGTGTTTTAGCATGTGGATCTTAATCATCATCTTTGAAGGGCTATAAAAATAGTACTTTCCGACTGGGGTGATGGCTTCGGGACTCAGTGGGTAAGAGTGCTTGCTTGTAAGCATGAAGACCTGAGTTCATATTTCTAGTCTGGGTGGTGGTGGCTACATGTGTTTTAACCTTCTGAAAAGAAGGGAATGGAGGATCACCAGGCTTGCTGGCAGTCAACACACACACACTCACACACTCGCACACACACACACATGCACGTGAACACATGCTCACACACATGATGTACACAAGCACAGGAACACACACATGCTTACACACACAGGCTCGTGCACATGCATACATGCTTATACATACAGGCTCATGTGCATACACACGTGCGCGTATTCACACATGCTTACACACATGCACGTGCACAGGCATGGGCACATACACAGGTGCTTACACACGCACACATGTGCCCACAGACATATACGCACACACTTCTTTGCAGAGGGCTATAAGAATAGTATTGCTGGGTTGCAGAGGTTGGTAAGGGAGTACCATGCTTGCTGTACAAGCATAAGGACCGGAATTTGGATTCCCTACAACCTGCCTAAAAGCCACTAATGTACCATGGGCTGTGCCTGCAATTTCAGCATCTCTTTGATGGGATGGAAAGGCCCAGAGATCAGAGAATCCCCTGCAGCTCTCTGACTTTCCTTAAGGTAGAAGGCAAGGGCGACATCCAAAGTTATCTCCTGACCTCCGCAAGCATGCTTTTCTACACACACACACACACACACACACACACACACACACACACACAGGTTAAAAGCATAATATCGCTTTGTCAGAGTAGAGTGTGCTTCTGGTCTCAGTCTCTGTGTATAAGGTAATGAGGGTTATAGAATTATAAACAGCTCAGACTCATCCTGGACAAAAAAAAAGCAGAAGGTTGGAACAGTGGTGGGTGAGAGGGAACCTGGAAAGGCTATGGGAGAGGACAGGTTAGAACAGCAGGGTGACCCATTCCTATGAAAAAGCCATAGTGAAACCCACAACTTTGTCTATTAACTTTAAAAATCTCTCTTGGAGACACAGGAAAGGAGGGGAAAGGAAACCTAGGGCAGGTTGAGAAGTCTCAGGCCGAGGAATGCTTGCTTTTAAGCAGGCTTGGCTTTTATCAACGTGTCCTGCAGAGAATTGGCTTCCCCAGGGCTTTGGGGTTCCCCCTGTGAGCTAGTCACCTCTCTGTTCTGTCCTGGGAGCTCAGCAGCGTTTGATAGGCCGTGGCTGAAACTCTCCAAAAAGCCTTGTGTTATTAAAAAAAAGTCCAATGTTTTCTCTGAAATATTAATTTCCTTGCTCTAGGGTGTTGTGGCCTTTGCCTGGAAACTTAATCTCAGCCCCTCAACTCTGCATTATGTGTCTGTCATTGAAATGGGGCTTAACAAGAATCACTTGATACCTTGGCAAGCCTTCCCTGTTTTAAACGGTCTTTTATCTTGGGGCCAGGGATTTGCATTTGCAGAGGCTAGGCCCGCTGACTCCAGCCCTGGCAGGTTGCAACTTGTTGCAGATCTAGTTCGGCCCATTTCTCTCACTACCAGAGCCTCCTGGTGCTGCCACTCAGGGTTGAGGATTTAACAGGAGAGCTAATCCCTGTCATTAGTTGTTAGTTGTTTTCTGCTTTTGCTTCACCAAGGACACCAAGGCCAGATCAGGCAAACTACCTAATACAAGCCACTGACCGCCACACCCGCACTCCCACGGCTGAACTTTCGTAATAGATGATACCCAAGGCTGACGCGCTCTTCTCTCTTCCCCAGAATTATTCCATTCCCAGTCTGCCATGTTATCTATGATCTCTCTTCTTGAGGAGTTTGCTTTCTATCCATTTCCTGTTTGTTTTGTTTGTGTGTGTGTGTGCGCGAGCGCGCGTGTGTGTGTGGGGGGGGGGGGGAGCTGCAGAAGGTGTTGTTAGTTTGTTTGTTATTTTGTTTCTGTTAGCCCAGGCTGGCCAGAACTTTCTGTGGACCTCTTACCTCCTTCTTCCCAGCACTAGGCTTACAGCCCTCAGCCACTTTCACTCCCTGAGAGTCTTCATTTTCCAATCTCCCTGAAACCTGAGGCTGCTAGGACCTTTGAGATTTCTTTGATTGGTAGAATGATGGTGTACATGATTGTTTATGTGTGTGCATGCAGATGTACATGTGTATAGGTATGTGTGCGTGTGTAAGAGCATACGGAGGCCAGAATTCAAACTCTGGAGACATTAACACATCCCCGTCCCCTTTTTGAAACCAGTCTCTAACTGGCCTGGAGATCTCACACTGGGCTAGGTTGGCCATCAAGGATCTGCCTGTGTCTCTTTCTAATACAGAGATAAACATCAAACACTACTAGGCTCTTCCTCCTCTTCCTCCTCTTCTTCCTCTTCTTCCTCCTCCTTCTTATTCTTTTTCTTCCTTGGACAGTGGGGATTGAATATCAATCTTCATGTTTGTATGCTTGGGAAACAAGCATTTGACCCAGTGAACTGTCTCCCTAGCCCCTTGGATGTCTTGTCCTGATGAAAGTGTGGTTCACATGTGACTTTTGAGTGGCACATGTGATGTAGAGCCAAGTATGTGATTTGATTTTATTTTATTTCACTTTGGCAGTATTAGGAATTGAACCCAGGGCCTCAGGCAAGTGCTACCAAGGGGCTACTGCCCAGTCTGATTTTACTTATCTTAATCTTAGGTATGAAAAGTGTAGTTTGATGCTGGCTGCCTTGCAGCTTGGGATCCTGCCCTTGACCTCAAGATTTCAGGAAGGTGCCTCTTGCCAGAGGCCTTTCTGGGGACTCTGGAGTCTGGCTCCAGCTCCATCTTCAGGGTCAGCTCCTGAAGGAAAAATAATGCACCCTGACTTCTAACCTAATGTCCTTTCCACTGCTAATTCTGGCTACTTAAACCTGGAGTTATTTATCTTTTACAAATTATTTATACTCATATCTGGATTTATCCTGCTCCCCTTTATTGTCCCATGTCCCCCATGAACATATCCTGATTCCTTGGGCAGCAACTGTAAATAAGTTTTTGTTTTTGTTTTTGTTTTTGTTTTTTTTTTAAAAAAAAAAAAGATCAGATGAATTTGGCAGAAGAGAAGAACTTTTTTCCTGGAACCTGAAGATGGGGCATGGGAGGAGCTTTCCTAAGACTTGGAGGAATGATCAACAAGTGTGTACTGAGAGCCAGCCAGGGCAGCAGGGCCTATGCTGAAGATGCCCAGAATGCAGCCAGAAATTAAACAGAGTCTAAGTTAAAAAACAGACTCAAGTCATAAATCAGAGGCAAATTTAATGGAAAGGACCAGAGGCTGGCCCTGGGTGTCTGTCATTTATGCAGTTTATCAGGAATAGCCTGAAGCAATTCCTCATCCCGTAAAGTGCTCAGACTTGGGGACCTGGGCTCTGCTTTCCAGCATACACATGCATAAAACTGGATATCGTAGTAAAAGCCTGTAACCCCACCTCTGGGGAGGCAGACACAGGAACATTCTTGGAGCTTGCTGGCCAGAGAATCTAGTCAAATCAGTGAGCTTCAGGGTTGGAGAGATCCTACCTCAAACGAGAAGCTGGAGGGCAAGAGAGGAAGACCACAGAGGTTGACCCCCCAACATGCATGTTCACGCATGTGCATGCATGTACACATACAGCACATGCACGAGAATGTGAAGTTAAGAAAGTAAAGTAAGGCTTATTCGTTATGGCTATATCTGAGCGGAGATTGGAATCAAGGCAAGAAGAGAGAGGGTCTTGGAAGTGAGAACACTTCAGTGAAAAAAAAAAACCAGGGTAAGTGCCCAAAGCAATGGCCCGTGGCTCTCCATCTCTTGCCTTCAGCCTAGTCTAATACGGATTTCTTTAGCCAATGGGATCTAGGTGGCCTGACTGGTCTGGACAAAAAGATTAGGTTAAAGTTGGTAGGACAGCTCCTATCTAAATACACTCTCATGGTCATTTCCAGCCCTGAATCCTTCCCTCTCTCCAGCATGAGGTAGGTTTAGTGAGCTAGCTATTTGAATGGGGATCCAAGTGAAGAAGTCAAAGCTAAGCAGATGGTAGAGCTTCCATAAAGAGACTTCTTCAGAGGTCTGAAGTAGAATGGGAGTCATCACTCAGTTGATAAAGCCTTTGCCACACAAGCAATCCTTAGGATACATGTTAAGTAGTCCTCAGAACACATGGTAAGAACCAACAAACCATCAAACAAACAGAGGGTGTGGTGGAATTTAGCATTGAAGAAGAAAAGACAGGTGAATCTCTGGGGGCACAATGTCCAGCTGGCCTAGCCAAATAGGTGAGCTTTAGGCCTGTGAGAGACCCTGTCTCAAATAAACAGGGGGATGTTGCCTGAGGGGTAACCACCAGGATTGTGCTCTGTCCTTCATACATGTGGGTTCACATGTGCACACACATTTACAAACACACATGTACCTGCAGAAACGTGACCTTACACACACACACACACACACACACACGCACGCGCGCGCGCGCGCGCTTGTACATCAGAAAGAGAGAACAATATAGACTTTATATGTTTACATGTTTCATTTTCCTTATTAAAATCAATACTGTAATCAGCTCATCTACACTGTTTGACAGCCAGTGTAGCGGCATGCTGGCTACTGCTTTCAACCACTGTGGCTTGACTATGGCCTTCTGTAATTCACAGATCTGGTCTCATGTGAAACGTAATTACAAGATGATGGGATGGTCCCATGGAAAAGGACCAAAGCTAGCCAGCTGGCTTCTTTTACCTTTTTGTTGTTCAACGCACAAGCACACAGCAAGGGTCCCTTCCAGAGGATGTGCAGCTTGGTACCATTTCTGAAGTAGGATAAAGCACTCACTGGACACTGAGCCTGCGCAAAACCTTAGTCTTGAACTTTTCAGCATTCACAGTTGTGAGGAATACATTTTTTAAATTATTTTTTTAACTTGTTTACATGTTTTAGAAGTTATTTGTATATGTCCCTGTGTGCCTGTGGGTGGGCTTGCTTGTATGTGGAAGTCAGAAGTTGACTCTGGGTACCTTTCTCTCTTGCTCTCCACTTAGGATGATTGTTTTTTGCAGTGGGGTCTCTCACTGAACTCAGAGCTTGTCTCTTGGCTCGGCTGACTTGCCAGTGAGTTCCAAGTCCCTGCTGGTATATTCATCCTCCCTCCTCCCTCCTCCCTCCTCCTTCCTCCCCCCAGCAATGGAGTTACAGGTGGAGTGTCCCAGCACCTGGCTTTTTTATGTGTTCTGACAATCTGGACTCAGGTTCTCTGATTTGTACAGCACAGCAGACCCTTTACCCACTGAGCCATCTCCCTACTCCCAGTGTTGATTCTTAATAAATGACATGGCCTAGGTACGTTTGCTACCACAGTACAAACCAGCTAAACGACCAGCCTCAGTAGATCATTGTGGGCTTTTGGGGGGAACCTGATTTTTCTCTACATACAGGTCAGGACGGTGAGTAAGACCCAGGCAAGGCAGCCATGTGCTCCACCCTTTCTCATCTGAGCATTCTGTGAGAAAACAAGCAAAACCATCCACTTTGAGGGCAGATTCTCAGATTTCATTTCCCATTTCCTGCCCTTGGCTGTCTTTTCTTGAAATCTGAACAGTGCAGGAAACTCAGTTCTTTCTCCTTGTGCTTCCGCTGCTTGGAAACCACACAGGAGAAGGTTCCAGGGCCCGGTGTTATCTCAGAAACCCAAGTGGATCTCAACTCAGTCTGTTTTCTGTGGCCAGCCTGTCAAACAGAGTCTGGCTTCTAGGAATGACCATTGTTTGAATATGGGGCCAGCGCCGTGCAGAGGGTTGATTCTGCTTTCATTTCCTGAGAATGGACTGCATCTCTGGCCTCTGAGATCAGCTTGAATACCTGGTATATGAGGATGGGATTCACATTCAGTTTTGACTTTTAATTCCATTGATCTCTTTTGAACAGGCTGGGGATATAGCTCAGTGGGTAGAATGTATACTTAGCACACATAAAGCTCTGAGAGCCAGCTCAAGAACTATAGGAAACAAGATGTAGAGGTACATACACATGCCAGTGAGTCAGCACTCTGGAGGCAGAGGCAGAAAGATTAGAAGTTCAAGGTCATCCTTGCTACACAGTGTGTTCAAGGCCAGCCTGGACTATATGAGACCCTGTCTGAAACAATGCAAAACCAAACCAACCAACCAACCAAACAAACAAAAATGAGCTCATTCAGAAGGCTCAGAGAGTAAAGGTGCTCCCTGCCTAGCCTGTTTCTGGAGTCTACATGGTGGAAGAAGAAGAAAACTAATTTCCACAAGTTGCATTAGATCTGTGACATGCACATCCAACTATGTGCACACATAATAAATAATTTTTTTAGTCCCAAGTGTGGAATTTAATACTAAAAATATATTGAACCCTTATTAGATGGTAGAGCCAGGGCTGGAATAATGATCATTTCCCAGGCATGGACAGTCCCTTTCTTGTGACACTTCCAACTGGTTGCCTGAGCCAACGTGTACAAGTCACGAAACCACACCCCTCCTCAAAGCTGGCCTGAGTGGTGTGCAGACATTCATCCAACAGAATCAACTCACTGCTTATGAAGTAGACGTTTATATGCAACTGTGCCTGGGCTTTATCATTACTTACCATTCAAGCTGGGGTCAGAGGTGTCAAGTAAACAGCGACACTTCTAAGACTGAGGGCTTGAAATCCTTACAAGTAAATGCTGTGCTCTGAACTGGAACCTCCTCCTCTGCCCTGAAAGAAATCAGAGGAAATGCCTACAGCCTCTGTACGGAAAGTGGTCCTTTGTCATGTGGCAGAATTTCCCTTCCTCTGAACTCGTGACACCCAGATGACATTGTGAGCTTAGTCTTGAGAGCCGTCTCAGCTGTGGTGATTAGGGTTGTATGTGAGCCTTGGGTGGGGACCTGGAAGTTGAAAAGAGAGGGAATCTCACAAGACAAATCAAACTGGACAATGGACCTCAACTCGTTTGTGCTCCATGGTCTCCAAACCGTTTTTTATGTGCGTGCATGAGTTAGTGTGTGTATGTGTGTGCTCTCCTGTGTAGAGGGCAAAGAGCCCTCTCCTGTGTAGAGGGCAAAGGTACTCTTCTCTGCATGGCAACAATTTACTCACTGAGCTGTCTCACCAGCGCAACCCCTTTCCCTATAGGCTAAATCAGAATATCTTATTCTTTTTTAGCTGGGACTGAAGCACGTAGATTTCCTAGCTCATGGGAGTTGGGTGGAGAATGGTTTGCAAAACGAATAGACCTTAAAGATTAGCAAAACCAACTGACCTGTTTGGTCCATGAAAAGACACAGAGAGTTGAGTAGCGAATTGCTCACCCACCTGAAGCAGGGTTTGGAGTCTTTTCTACTTGTGCTTTCTGCTTGTATTTCCCGCTTACCAAACCCTCCTCTAGGAAGGCAGTAGTATGCAGTTAGCCTTCGAGTAAGGGAATGGTTTGAGGAGAGAGTTTAAAAAAGCGTTTTCTGTATATCTGCATGGACAGACACCTCTTACCTGAATACCTGAAGATACGCTAGCCGAGTTCTTTTCCACTTCTCCTTGGCTGTGGATCTAAATGTGTCAGTTCTGTCTCTGAGACAGAAAAGCTGTACACAAGGCAACCTCACTTCGGTATTTCAGAATCCCACAGTTCTAAGGTGCCTTGTTGCTTATTGCCCTGTCACCATAGCAACGTTCTAATTAGCATGTTGCCCAGCAGGTTGGTTCTCACCTGGTAAATGTGCAAGAAGTCAGCAGAAGAGCCTCACAGTTGGTCATTGCAAGTGATCAGTTCCAAGCTGGTAATGAACAATCACACACACACACACACACACACACACACACACACACAGAGAGAGAGAGAGAGAGAGAGAGAGAGAGAGAGAGAGAGAGAGACCGAGACACCTAGGGATTGTAGTCAGGGCCTCCTGTGTGTAAGGCAGATGCTCTACCACTGAGCGACATCACAGCCTGTGCACAGTTGCTTTGTTTCTAGAAAGATGGTTTAAAGATACTTGAGCACACTTATTATTGAACACAGAGAGTGCCCCTTGTAGAAGGGGCTGCTTCCTCTAGAAAGTTCCTATCTAGAACCTTCCATATGTTCCAAACTCCCACCATGTGGCAGCACCAAGACAGAGTGGGACCATGCGATTCATTTCTTTCTTTCTTTTTAATTATGTAGTTAGCAATTTTCTTATGGATTGCTTTTTTTTAAAAAAGAGATTTATTTATTTTATGTATGTGAGTACACTATACTCTTCAGACACACCAAACCCCATTCCAGATGGTTGGGAGCCACCATGTGGTTGCTGGGAATTGAACTCAGGACCTCTGGAAGAGCAGTCAGTGCTCTTAACTGCTGAGCCATCTCTCCAGCCCAGGATGCGTTTCTTAAATTATGACTTTATATTCTATCTAAAACTGCTGCTAATCTGCTAACCTCAGAACTGTAACTAAACTCCGGGAACCCTTCCCTTGAAGTTCAGAGACCCCTACTCTCCAAGCTCTGGCACTCTATCCCTCTTACAACTTTAATGGCAAGGCTGTCTGGGTTGCTGGGTCTCTTATCAGATTTTCCTGTGGTGGGGGCCAGCATCACTGAAGGAGATTCCCCTGATCCATCCCAGCACATCTCCCTGGTGAGCCTGGGAAGAATCTTTGTAATTTACAACAATTATAATAACAGCTGATTCTAGTTTATCTGTTGAAGGCTGTGTAGTACGGGGGGATCGAACGTATCATACAGCACGTGTCTGTCCACTCAAACTTCCAGAAACATTTCTCAGGGTCCTTAAACTGCTGCCTTCCATCAGCACACTGGAACAGATTTACCATGCTCCTAATCATCTTGAAAATAACCTATACACAGATGATTATCATTAGTATTTAATTACTTAGATGTATTTATTTGTATGTGTATGTGTGCTTTGCCTGTGTGTATGTAAGTGTAGCATGTGCGTGCCCGTGCCTGTGGAGGTCAGAGGTCAGAAGAAGGTATTGGATCCTCTGGGACTGTTGGAAATGCTTGTGAACCACCTTGTGGGTGCTGGGACTTGAACCTGGGACCACTGCAAGAACAACAAGTGCTCTTAATCACTGAGCCATCTCTGTAGTCCCCTCTTTTCCCACCATTTTCCTCATGGTCCACTGTTCCACCATTGTACAGAGCATTACCTATCTAATGAGAGGGCGAAGTCACCATGCCTCCTTCAGTCTTAGAACATTTTCACATGTTGTTCTCAGGTGTTTGTTCTCCATCTTAGCCCCAAGGTATTTGTCATTGCTCAGGAAATGTACTGACTGGATGCTGTCCATGGTCCCCGAGAAAGTCCAAGGCTGAACCTGGAATTGCCCTTGGTCTAGTTAACTTTGTTGACTTGACACAGGCTAAAGGAATTTGATTGGTCTGTGGGCATGCTTCTAGGCGATTGTCTTGATACTAATTGATGCTGGAGGGCCTAGCCCTCTGTGGATAGCATTATCCCTAGGCAGGTGGTCCAGGGCTGGGTGCTGAAGCTAGGTGAGCATGAGCCTGCTGGAGACATCATGCAGCATCATTCATGGTTTCTGATGTGAGTGAGTTCTCTACTAGAAAAAAAAAAAAAACAGCAAACAGGCCTGCCCTCACGCTCCTGCCTGGAGTTCTATCCCCAACTCTGTCATTGAAGGACTGTGAGCTGGAAACATAAAATGAAATAAACCCTTTCCCCCCGAAGTTGCTTTTGGGTAATGTTTTATCACAGCTACCTAACGAAAACTTGGGCAGCCCTCAAGTCTTTGACCTCAGAGTGCCTGGGCTTCATTCACTGTGACACTATTCAATAAAAGCTCTCTAAAGTGAGTGAAGAGATGACAAAAGTCCAATCTCTTTTCTAGGAAAACTACTGTCAAACTTGGGATGTAGTCTAGTAGAGAAGAGTGCAGTGGGCAAGCACCAGGACATGAGTTCGAATCCCTAGCAGCTATGTAACAAGCTAGACTCCCAAAAGTCATTTTATTTTTTTTCTTTAGTGTGTGTGTGTGTGTGTGTGTGTGTGTAAGTGTTTAGTATTTCCTCCCCATTATGGTATCCTGATTTGTGAACACATAACACCAAAAGGAGAGGGAGGGGGGAAGGGAGTTGTCAGGAGAGGGGGAGAGAGAGACAGAGACAGAGAGAGAGGGGGATTCTCCTTAAGTGCCTAGAGCATCTAAGTCACTTCATTTCCCAGTAACTGGGGAGGTTTTGGAGTTGCTTGGCTTGCTAAGCAAGGAAGGAGGGAGGTGAAATTCGTTTAGTTATTTGATGTTTGGGACTTAAAAGAA
Source organism: Rhynchomys soricoides (assembly GCA_019843965.1). Taxonomy (NCBI): domain Eukaryota; kingdom Metazoa; phylum Chordata; class Mammalia; order Rodentia; family Muridae; genus Rhynchomys; species Rhynchomys soricoides. The sequence continues at coordinate 3,648,237 of JADRCH010000034.1, forward strand.
TGATTACCTTTCCATTCACCTAGTTTGTTTTATCTATAAATGGCTTTTTAAAACATCCTTGCCAAATATATTTTTAAACTCTTCATGGACAGCCAAGATTCCCCCTGAAGTAGCTACTGGATTAATCTTTAAGAAATACAGATAATTATTATTTAATCCCTTAGTTTACTTGCTTGGTGAATATAAATTTGTGTCTGTGTGTTTTTCTTGAAAGAGCTGTAGTGAACATTAAGACTCATGTGCTGTTTGTTAATGGAAGTTGATGAGTCCCTCACAGCCGAATTCTGTCCAGAGAACCAGATCCATAAGCCTAGTGTACATGCACAGGCAGCTGCTACTCTGCCCCTGCCCCATCTGAACAGTGCAATAGCCTGGATAGTAGAGAATTCTGACTGGAGCCACAGGAAGGCAGTCTACAAGTGGCTTACTTATCAGCCTTTAACTTGGACATTTTAACAAGACATTGAGTTTATACAAATCTTTTTACTGAACCGTGAACTGTGCTATTGTGTCAGCGAGACACAATCTCGGTGGGGGTTCTGGTCTTGACTATTCTACGTCTGTTGGGAGCTTTCCCTTTCCCCTTCCAGTCTTCTTGCCTTTTGTAACTGATTTATCCCAAAGCCAATCTTATGACTAGTGGACAGCCCTAAAGCACCAGGATGACCTCCAGGTGAGGGACTTGGACAGCTGGGGATTGTCACCCAAGGACCCAGCTAGACAAGATGCCTCAAAAGAACTTGCCTTTGCCTTTGGGTGAAGTTGCTGGATCCCCCCCCCCCCCCCCCCCCCCTTCCCAGAAGCATTAGGATACTCAACACATGAGCACAGTCCGAGAAACAGCAACTTCCTGCAGCGGAGAGGTGGGAGGTGGCAGTGGAGAGCACATCCCTAGGCTGTCCTGCCCATGTATCCACAATGAACCCCATCTGCATCTGGCTGACTCCTGAGTGCAGTAGCTCGGGCAGTCCCACTTTGAACCACTCTGCAGTACTGTGTGGGCTTTGTACTCCTTGCTCCTGCAGGGCAGTGAAGCTGTCAGAGCTGAGAGGCTGTTTGCATTTGCCCTTTTCATAGATAATGTAAATTCTCCAGATCCAATATAGGCTTACGTCAGACCTGAGAGTGTTCGTGCCCCACACCTTGGCCAGCTCATTGTGGAATTTGACCTGCTCCTCTTTTCTTTCTTCACCTCTCTTTCCCTCTTTGACCTCTCTCTCTCTCTCTCTCTCTCTCTCTCTCTCTCCTCTCTCTCTCCTCCAGCTCCCCTTCTTCCATTTCTTTCCCTCTGCTCCCCTCTCTTTCTCTCTCTTGCCTTTTAAAAACATTTTTGAAATAGAGTCTCACTTTGTAGCCCAGGTTAGCCTGGAACTTACTATGTAGCTCAGGCTATCCCCAAACTTCCTGTCTCAACCTCTCAGATTTTGGGATTGCAAATGAGATTCAAACCATGCCAGACTTGGACAGCCTTTATCAGAACAAGGCAGGGAGGCCAGAGCCCTCTGAAGTCTGCATTTCTCTCTGTAGTCATGCAGTTCAGGGGCTCTGTCTTTAAGCCCTGACTCTCAGATGACAAGAACAGAAACTACTACCATAATTTTTTTTTCTTTTCTCAGCCACAGGGAAGAGGAACAGCCCCTGTGGGCCAGGCATTTCTAGTGGTCCCGATTCTTGCACTGTTTGTTGATAGTGTTTTATTTATGAAGCAGGACACACAAGGTATTTCAAATAGATCCCAGAGCGTTAACTTGGTCATCTTTGACAGGTTTTAATAAAGTGCTAATGACGTGTCTTGAATGTGAATGCATGCTCATGTGTATCTGTTGAGGGTGGAGGATGACACCAGATTACATTCTGGGAGAATGTCACCTCCTTTTTTCTAGGCAGTGTCTCTCACAGGCCTGGAGATCACCAAGTAGACTGTGATGACTGCCAGCAAGTCCCAGACATCTTCTTGTCTCTGCCTGCCAGCACTGGGATTCCAGGTGTGCTGCCTCTGGCTTTTTACGTGGGTTTTGGGATTGAACTCAGGTCCTCATGCCTTGCAAGGCAAACAATTTGCTGACCAAAGACCACTATCTCCACAGCCTATTTAATAAAGTACTGTGACCACTGTCACCTTCCTTCTGTCACCTTCCTTCAGCCTCCCTGATTTCACAGTAAGCTGAGAGCCATCTAGCACCGATGCCCAGGGACCACAGGACATTGCTACCTGGAGACACTCACTCTACTCTCCCATGGCAAAATACTTTAATGACACAGGGAAGTGGAGTCAAAACATTTTTTTAAAAAACCCTGAAGCTGAATTAGGAAGCACATTTGCATCTGATGGATAGGCTGCAGTAATTGTCTACCATATTGGGTAGAGTGGGCACTTTTGATTCCCACTGACTTGCTTCTTTGTTCTGGGTGGGAGGCCACATGACAGGCCAGTGGGCTGGTCCCACCTGGTCTCCTGAGCCGTGGGTGTTAGCTGCCGGCATGGCAAAACCACATCACTGTCTGCCAGATGGTGTCCTGGGTGTCTGACTCTGAAATGCCAGCTGCAATTAAAACCCATTCTGAGATCGAGTCTTGCAGTGTGGGCCCAGATGGCAAGCTGGCCTCTGGGCCTGTGATCACTTGAGAGGCCAAGTCTAAGAGAAAGCAGATGAAAAGAGCTGTAAGAGGAGACGGGCTGTGAAATGCAAGGAAATCAGCTTTCCATTTTGTCAGCTCTAAAATCCACAAAGGGGAAAACGGGGGTCTCCCTGCTGTATGCAGTGACCCTCTACCTTCAGAGGAGAATAATGTCAGACTTGCTAGGGGAATGGATGAGTTGAATGGGGTGTGTGTGTGTGTGTGTGTGTGTGTGTAAACCAGAGGGCAACATCAGGTGTCATTCCTCAGATGACAAACATTCACCTTAAAAGAAATTATTAATTGAGACATGGTCCCTCACTACTTGGAGCTTACCAAATAAGTCAGCTAGGCTGACTGGCCAACAGCCTTCAAGAATATGCCTATGTCCACCTCCTCATTACACTACCATGCCCAGCTCCCTCTTCCCTCCACCTCCTCCCCCCTTACAAGTCATGGGATCTGGAGATTAAATTCAGATTTGAGTTATAGTCTCTCTATTCCCCATCTAGCTTTTTAATGAAACCTTACTCCTGCCACTGCAATGAAGGTATTCTGCATATGCAATTGGCAGCTGAGGTTGCCATTGATCATGTGACTCCATTGTACAAGAGTGAACACTGGGGTTTCCTGGGGTAGAACTTTGCCCAAGAACTTCAGCATGAGTTCCTGTCTGGTTTCTCTACTTCTAGCCTGCCTTATGAATGTCTGACATGCCAGCCCCCTGCAGCTCTGTGAGCTTATGCACGCGCCCGCCACACCTGCCGATTCAGTATTTCCCCTGAGGGATCTGAGTGTGTGTTCACATTGGACAAGCTCGGCTTCAAGGCATAGTGAGTTCTGCTCACTGCTTGCTGTGGTTTATTCTTTGAGATGCTTCAACTGCATCGATAGCGAGGGTACTCCTAAATATACAGCACCAAGCCAGACATCCCAGGCATGTGTGGAGTCCATGGGCTATCAGGATCTCCCCAAACCTCTCTATAATAAAGGAGTGCTTGAATTCAGAGTTAAATGACTGGTGAATTGCACATCAGATATAAGTCCTCTTTGCACAAAGCCTGAAGACCCTAGCTGGATCCCTGAGACCCAAGTAAAGCTGGAAGAGAAAACCAACTCTACAAAGTTATCCTGTGTCCATGCTAGGGTATGCTGTGCCCCTCCCCCCATACACAAGAATAATCAGTGATAAGGAGAACAAAGTTCAATGTTACACGAACACACTTCTGGAAGAACATTAAGCATTCTTAGTGAATTTTCCCCTGACCTTCCAGCCACCGGTAGACACCATTTCAAAGACAAGGACCAAGAAGTGCTAATCTCAATTAAAAAATCTGACCCCTTCTTACCCCCACAGATCCTTAGACAACGGTGCTTGTCTGGAAATTAATACCTTCCTTCAGAGTGAGAACTCAGAGCCTTCGGCAGCGAGTTTAGGGGGATGGGCGATACAGATGTGACAGGGTGAAGCTTTTGCTATTACTCAAGGGCTTGTGGAAGAGAAGTGAAATGTGTTGCGCCTCATGGGTCTGTCACATGCTCTGACGGCTGTCCCTGATCACAGGCCAGCATGAGACATTCTAGGTGAGGGAGCCTCTTCTTATTGGATCTTCTTTGCAGAGAATACTTCGAATAATTAATCTGCCTGCTAAGGATAGAAAATTCCCAAAAGGTGTCCAGCTGCTGATGGAGGATCTGCAGCAATTGAAATGCACTGCCTTAATATCGGACTGTTTAACTGAACACAGGGAGAGTAACTCAGCTATCAGACTGGAAAGCAGTTTGAATTTTGATTAGAGGTTGTTGAAGAGTTAGGCTGTCTTGAGGAGAGTTTGTTGTTGTTGTTGTTTTGGTTTCTTTCTTTTTTAATGTGTATACATAGGGGGAACCTAGGCGTATGCAGGCACAGCAGGCACATACACACACATACACATACACATACACAACTTTTCTACTTCATGTTTGACGTGAAATCTCTCATCTGTCTGGAGCTCACCAATTAGGCTGCCCCAGGTCTCCACCTGTCACAGCCTGCTATGGATGCAGATGGACATACTGATGGATACAGATGGACAGCCATATGCCATCACGCTCAGTTGTTGTTGTTGCTTTGTTTTGTGTCTTTACATAGGGTCGGGTGAAGTGGAAACTTCTGGTTTAAGCCTACATTCTGGGGACTGAGGTCAAGATCTCCTGCTTGCAAGACAAGCAATGTACTGACTGTGCTTCCTCCTCCGGATAGGAGAGATTTCTTGGGTTTGTTTAGAATTATATCTTTGTCCCTAGCTGTTACTCTAGATGCATGTCCTTGCAGTGCCATCCCTTTGGCCTCTGAAGCATCACAGATTAAATATAAGAATCACTGCTCAATGTGTAAGGGCATGGCTGGCCTGGGTTCTTCCTAGGGACCCGGATGGGCATATGCAGTATGACTGCCCCCCTCCACCCATCCTCATGACCTCACAAGGTCTTCCGGAATTCTCGAAGACATGGAGGGAGGCTTGAGATTTCACCTCTTGCTTACAGGCTGTCGGGGCATCTGTGAACCTCTTGAAAGCATGATCTGAACAAAAGCTGGTGTTTCCTCTGCTCCCTGCTCCAGAGTGAGTTCCTGAAGCTTTTATCAGAACGACGTGAGGCCAACACAGACGACCAATAGTGCTGTAGTCTGAAAGTCTTGCCAAACAGTTTTACAAAAGGCCCGGGGCTGCTGTCACATACAGGGAAGAGAATGTTGGCCTAAAGGAGAAGTTGAAGGTTTATAGACTTCCGGAGCTGATGGAATTGTTAGTGGGCAGTGATCTCTGTCAGCTAACCTCTGTCAGGGGTCACCAGGTCAGGTGACTTGTACTGATCATGCCTTGTGTAAGGTTTTCATAAAGGAGTCCAATGAGGTAGGAAGGGGGGGGGGAGAGAAAGTGTCCCGGACAAACCTTAACAGTGGCACCTTTTGCTTTGCTGTGATGGTGGAAAATGAAATAAAAAGGAAAAGTGTGTGCCCAGCTGGCACTGAGAAGTATCCACCCCTATCTACTACCCTTCCAAATGCCCGAGCTTCCAAATATGAGGTGTGGGCTGCTGTTGGCCCTTCTCTCAAGGGTCAATGGAGAGACTTTCTCAGACCTCCTTGGAGGGCAGCAGCCATGGTGATCTGTGCCCTGCTGCTCTGGTCAGCTCAGACTGTGGCGGGTAGCATCAGGAGCTTTGTGAGTTGCTCTCCTACTTTCCCTCCCCCTCCCTCCTCCTTCCCTTTCCCATTTTCCATCCCCCTCTCCCTTCCTTCTTTCTGCCTTTACTTCCTTTTCTCTCTATATATATATTGTGATGGCTCCTTCTGTTTCTTTCCTGTTAGGCTTCGTGTTTTCCAGGCACCAGCCCTAGGCACTTACCCCTGTCAACACCTGTTCGGTGGCTGCTGTAGCTGCTGCTGTCATCGGTCTCCTCTGCTTTTGTGGCTACCTTGTCACTCCTGACCTGAGTCGATGCTCTCCGGCCTCTGAGCTTTTGCTAGACAAGAACTGGCCACCCTGGGAAAGGAGGCGCATACGAGGCAACACCATCTTTGCAGGCTTTCTTTACAAGGGAACCTTCCCGGTGTTGCTGGGAAGCTTTCCATCAGCGCGGCACAGATTCTATAATTGCTTGTAGGTTTTGCTTCTGGTTTGGTCTTGAAACAGGCTCTCAGGTAGTCTGTGCTGGGCTTGATCTCCCTGTGTAACCAAGGATGATCCAGCACTTCTAATCCTCCTGCCTCTACCTGTAGGGTGCTGGAATAATAGACATGCACCAATTGCATTTATGAGGTCCTGGGGGAACCAGAACTTGAGCATGCTACCAGCTGAGTCATACACTCAGCCCCTTGATTTGTGTTTGTCATGGACTTTTCCCCTCAACTAATTCTAGCTCAGAAATCTTAGTCTCCATTGCACACTAGAATCATCTGTGTAGCCTCAAAAAAAAAAAAAAAAAAAAAAAAATCCAGAGGCCTGGGGACTGGAGAGATTGCCCAGGAGTTCAGAGTGCATAGTTTCTTGCCGAGACTGGAGTTCAGTTCCCAGAACTCCTACCTGGAATCTCACAAGCACTTGTAATTGCATCTCCAGAGAGGCTGCAGCTCTCTCTTCTGACTTCCAAAGGTGCCCGCACCCACATGAGCATAGAGACATCTGTTGCTGTGACTCCAACAAGTTATATAAGAAAGTGTTCAGTCAGGCTTTAGATGGTTTGAGATGGCCAGAGTCCATCATGGTGGAACAAAGGCGTGGCAGTTGGGACAGCTGAGAGCTCACATCTGGATCCCCGAGTAGGAGACAGAAAGCACACTGAGAATAGCAGTAGCCTCAAATCTCACCACACCCAGTTCCTCCAAGACCAAACTTACCCTCCGCATCCTTCTCAGAGGGTTTCACCAAGTAGGGACCAAGTATTCAAGGTTATGAGCCTACGGGGGTCATTCTCATAGAAACCCAAGGCCTGCAGAACCATTCAGTCAGGACATCTGAAATCCACCCAGGCTTTGCTGTTTCTCTGGCTGCTCAAGGGTCATACTGTCATGTCCACAGTGGTAAAAGCTGGTAACTACCGATCTAGGTTAAGATCTCAAAATGTAAGAAAGCTAAATGGCTATATTCCATCTCCCAAAGGCTTGATTATCTGTTGAAAAGATCATCAGAGCCTCCCAGCCAACAAACAATGTTTGTTCCAAACACACCCAATACCAAGAAGAAGAAAAAAATCTGATTGCAGGAGATATATTCTCTTATTTCTTTACTTTATTATCTTGTAGGAAAATCTTAGCGATCGAATGAATTGTTTCACAAATGGATCCAAACATAACCATTGCAAAAAAAATATATCCATTGTTATGTTGGTACCAAATTTAAACAAGGTCCAGAGCCCATTGATGCCTATATTTTTAGCTAAGCAGAGAACAGTCTGGAAGACACTGAGGATTTCAAAATAGTTTCTTACCTAAAATTATACTTCCTGAAATGAACTAGAGGCCTGAGAGGAATGAATGGGCTTGTGTGTTTTCCATTTCTTTTTCTTCTTCTTCTATGTTTACTGTCACCACAAGAAAGCAGACCTTAAATATATAAGCTTGTATTTTTAGAGACCAGGAAGCAGGTGTTGTGTGCCCAGGCAACAAAGAAGGTCACAGGGTGAAATGTTGAGGACAGAAATCTAAAACTCACAGCAGGGAGAGTAACTGTGGGCGGCACTGGAGCTGGTACCCTCCGGCAGGGCAGGAGTAAGCTAACACAGGCGAGCACATGGGTCCCTTCTCAGACCTCTTACAGAGGTCCCTCCCATTTGCCTCAGGGCCAGCATCTGTCCTACAGCCATATACAGCCGGAGTATCTGATCTTAGTACAGCAAGGGGATGAGTTCACTGCTCTTCGCCTGACTGTGTAGCAGCTTTGTCTAACTCCATCAACTGCAAGCTGTTGTTAACAAATTCAATCCCTCTCTGCTTACCGACTACATACCACGTGACCAGCTGCCTCCCACCACTGCTGCCTCACCATGGTGGACTATACCCTCAAACTATGAGCCCAAAACCTTCCTTCTTTAAGTTACGACTTTCCTGGGTATTTGGTCACATCAGTGAGAAAAGGAACTAACATAAATTCACCATGGTTCTATATGGTGGGTGCTCTCTGACACACTGGATATACAGTGTTTGAACAAGGTAGACTGAGGGTCTAGGAAGCATACAGATTATATGGAAGTGTGTGACCCACGGAGCTGACCAAAAATAAAACAGAACCATTCGGTGGTTACTAGCTGCCCAGTTTTGGATGAAGAGTGTCATTTAATCAGAGAGCAAAGGTGGCCCTGAGGTGGATTGAGGTGATGTGTTTCTAGGGAGGCTGCCATACCCGCCTCCTATGTGAGGAATGAGCTGGGGTGACTGTGGTGTGGGAGGATGTGGCCTGAGAAGTGGCAGTCTGCCAGCAGGACCTTGAGGTGTAATCAGATTTTCATGAAGAGCCAGTAGAGCAGGGGCAGAAGGCAGTGTGCAACACAAGACAGCACAGGCCCAGTCTGGGGATCAAATCTGGAAACAGACATAAGCCTGGCCATCCTGTTCGTAGCCCGCATCTGAGAGAACTGTCAGGGCCTTTGCACAAGGGGTGGTTTCACCACTGCCCTAGGACCCTTCTTCAAGCTTCTAGGTGGAAAATTGACTCCATCTCAAGGACTTGTTAGCAGCCTCTGGCCTCTCTGACCCCCCCCCCCCAACTTCCTCCCCCCTCATTCCTCACACTAGAGGGTATGGCAGCCTCCCTAGGACCATATCAGCTCAACCATTAATGTCTGTTGCTACCACCTCTATTTTTCACTGTGGTGGTGCCCACTCTGGCCACTTGGGCGATGACTGTTCTATAGTGTCTCCATCTTACGTGTGGATCCCTAATCAGTTCCCCTTGCCCTGGTCTGATTTATTTACTTGTTTATTTTAGACAGGGTCTCATTTACCCTGGACTGGTTTTAAAGTCAATATATAGGAGAGGATAACCTTGAACTCTTGACCCTCCATCCTCTATCCTAAGGGCTTGGATCACAGGTTCACACCACCATGCCCAGCTTATACAGTGTTGAGGATGGACCTCTCAGTTTCATGATTTAGGAACTGAGCTACAGATCCAGCTCCGGGGAACTAGAATTTCTTCAAGAGAACTTGGGATACCCAGGGCAGTGGGTCAATTTATTCATTATTGATTGAAAAGGATTTTGTGGAAAGCATGTTTTATGCCCACCATGGACATCTGTGTCACCACTGCCACACAGAGGGCATTGCCCTCTGCGTGCATCCAAGAATTCTACTCTGAAGAGATTTGATTACCTTTCTCCACCTTCTTTCCTTTATCTATTCACTATGGATGGTGCACACACATGCCATGTCATTTGTGCAGAGGTCAGAGGAAACATTTCAGAAGTTGTTTCTCTCTTTCTAGCATAGGATTCTAGGATCAAACTCAGGCCATGAGAAAGTGGGATAACCTTTGTTTTCTCTCTCTCTCTCTCTCTCTCTCTCTCTCTCTCTCTCTCTCAGTTAACAGCGATGTAATGGCCAACGACAACAGCGGTGCGGTCAAGCTTCCACAATTGTGCAAGTTTTGTGACGTGAGATTGTCCACCTGCGACAACCAGAAGTCCTGCATGAGCAACTGCAGCATCACAGCCATCTGTGAGAAGCCACATGAAGTCTGCGTGGCTGTGTGGTAAGGGGTCCTTTGGAGAAAAGGGGACCTTGCTTTTCCTATTACCTGTGACAAACACCCGTTCAAGGCAGCTTCAGGAAGAAAGCTTGTTCTGGGTTCCAGTTCTAGGGGATACAGTCCAACATTCAGGGAAAAGTCATGGCTGACAGTCCCATGGTATCAGCACATAGGGAGCAGAGACTGAACCAGCTGGACTTCAAACATTCAGACCCCTGAGCCTACTGGGCGAATTTCACAATCAAACCATAACACTTTGTTTTCCGTTTAACTAATGTGTGCTCATGGCAAGAGTGAATGTGCTCCTCCCAACCCAAATACAGATACCAATATTCATGTCCTCCCTCCATCAGTTATTAAGTCTGATTGCCAGTATGCTTCTTCTTGTGATTTGAATATGAAACATCATCCCATAGGCTTATGCATTTGAACACCTAACCTACACGTGGTACGTTTCATCTCTCAGTATCCACATGGTGGCTCATAAACTCCTGTATCTCTGTTTCGAAGGAATTAGATGCCCTCTCCTGGCCTCTTCTGGCATTCACCCTGCATATGGTGCACATACAGGCACATAAGATTAAAATAAACAAATTAGCATTTAAATAAATATGATGTACATGTAGAACTAATCTCTCGGGCATTTCTCAAAATATGTGCTGTCCTGTTTGTCATTTGAGCTCTAGGCCAAATTAGTCTCCAAACACATGGATGGCAGAGAGATAACCCAAACACATGGATGGCAGAGAGATAACCCATTTCTCACAGCATAAACCACTCCTAGTTTTTCTGTTCTGGAAAGGAAGAACATGCCGCCATCTCTGCCGAATTATTTATTTTCCCTCCCATCCTTCTCTTGAATTCAGGAACTTTCATTTCTTTATTTAGGATCTTTCTTCCCATTTTGTTTTTGGAACCAGCCGTTGGCATGAAATGTATCCCTGCCCCCACCCCCCACACAAAGAGTAACTTGTGACCAGCAGGCAGGAAAAACAGATCATGGGCTTTAGAAATGGCTTGGTAGTCAGTAAAGTGCTTGCCATATAAGCGTGAGGACCTAAGTTTGATCCCTAGAAACATCCAGTACTCTGGAAGCAGAGACGAGACAAAAACCTAGGAGGACATCTACTGCAGAATAGCACTGGAGGTTGACCTCTGGCCTCCACGTGCACGTGTGTACAGGTACACATATCTGCGCACATACATGCACACCAAAGATAAGAAAAAGATCTAGCACCGTGTCCCTCGGAAGCCTCTTTAAGGACTCTCTAGTTGGTCAGGACACTGACTCTGCCACAGGAGCTAGAGGCACAATGTGAGCCTGCGGGAGACTTAAAATGACCCAGGTCCCCAGGAATTCCCTGTTCCACACCTTCCCCTCTATAAGGACCCCAGTAAGGATGATGTTTGACATTTCAGGTAGAGATGTCCCCAAGGAGAGCTGTCTTCTTTATAATCATAAGCAGGCTCTGAGGCAAGCAAGAGCGAGAGAGAGAGAGAGAGAGAGAGAGAGAGAGAGAGAGAGAGAGAGAAGCTTAGACAGTACTGGAGAGTTTGGGACAGCTCAAGAATGGTGGGGGAACAGGAAGTGACTGCTGTCAGTGGTAACCACTTCCTGAGGAATGCACAGACTTGATTGCTTTATCCAGAGACTGGTCATTCATTCTCCCATTTCTGTGCCTCTCTTGTCCTCAACAAACCTCTGCATCCCAGGAGGAAGAATGACAAGAACATTACTCTGGAGACTGTTTGCCACGACCCCAAGCTCACCTACCACGGCTTCACTCTGGAAGATGCTGCTTCTCCCAAGTGTGTCATGAAAGAAAAGAAAAGGGCGGGCGAGACTTTCTTCATGTGTGCCTGTAACATGGAGGAATGTAATGATTACATCATCTTTTCAGAAGGTGAGCAGTCATCCTGGGTCATATTCCTCCAGGGGAGCACTGCTGTGTGGAGCACTGGAGCATGATGTGAGGACAGAGGAGCTCAGGAAGCAATGGGCTCCATGCTGGCCCTTCTCAGATTTGATTCCCCAGATCCCATCGTGGTACCTGGCCTTGACAAGTAGTTTCTTTTCCCCAGAGCAATGGTTCACCAGGCTCATTCTCAGGGCATCTGCAGCAGCTGGGACTTTGTTAACAATACAGATTATTAGTATCATTTAAAATGTATTTTCTCTCTCTGTGTGTGCACATATATGAGGGTGTGTGCAAAGTATATGTGCATGTTCGTGCTCATGTATATGATGTCCAGAACTAACCTTGGATGTCACTCTTTAGCAACCATCCACCTTGATTTTTCTTTTCTTTTTTTTTTTTTTTTTTGGTTTTTCGAGACAGGGTTTCTCTGTGTAGCCCTGGCTGTCCTGGAACTCACTCTGTAGACCAGGCTGGCCTCAAACTCAGAAATCCACCTGCCTCTACCTCCTGAGTGCTGGAATTAAAGGCGTGCGCCACCACTGCCCGGCTCCACCTTGCTTTTTGAAGCAGGATCTCTTACTGCGGCATGATTAGTCTGGGCTGGCTGACCTAAGTAAGATATCATTCTATATAGAATTATGGGTAAATAATGAATGCAAATATGTTACTGAGATACTTTTAGTTAATTAATTAATCTGTATATTTATTTATTTATTTTTCTTGAGACAGTCACTGTGCTGCTCAAGTTAGCCTGTAGTTCACTAAGTACAACCCAGGTTAGCCTCAAATTGGGAATCCTCCTGCCTCAGTCTCCTGAGTGCAGGGATTGCAGGCATGATTACTCTTTGACATCATGATAGTTTTAAATGCTCCTTTCTTTCATCTCTTATTTTCTTGAAATAAAACAGCCTTTGAAAACCACAGTTGCTGGAGCCTAAGGAGTGTGCACATTGGGCCAACAGCTCTGTGGTCTAGAGAGATGCGGCCTCTCTCTGACTCCCAGGAGTCTATGCCCTTGGGCATAGAATTCCCACTGGGGCTCATATTATTGCTTTTTAAAATCTGTTTTTTTCCTGTCTGTGTTTTGTGACTTCCACTTAAACTCAGTAGCCATGACCATGACACAAATCCTTTAAAGTATGGGCTGTTGGGTGCCCTCAGTGTTTGAAGGCATGATGTTACTACTCCAGATGCCCCAACCTCTAGATGTGTGTGTGTGTGTGTGTGTGTGTGTGTGTATGGGTGTATAGAAGGACAGACACAGAGAGAGAGAGGGAGAGATTGGCAGGTCTTTTTTTTTAACTTGACTACCTGCTGCATCCCAGTCCCTTCAGAAGAAGGAATGGATTACAGAGAGACCTTGTCATCTAGTCAGAAAACCATCCAGAGGTCCCTAGCCTGCAGCCTGCAGGCTACACGCACACCAGGATAACTATGGATAGAGACTAAAGCAATATCATAAACTTCCTTAACACTTCATAAGATATGTTCCGCAGTTTGTTTATTGTTTTATTTTGGCCATGACTGATTGTATGGCTCTCCAGCGTGAACTCTGCAGTTTGTACTGTCAAAGGCTGGCATGTCTGGGAATAAACAACAAAAGGGTCTTTGCTTCCTCTGCCATCCTCCCTCCAATGGAAGCAGGCTTTGTGCAGTGTCTGGTGACTTCAGTGCATCCTGCATTGGCCAAAGAGAAGGAGAACAAGAGAGCAGCAGAAGCAGAGGGAATACTAACCCCAAACAAACTGCCCACTCTTCAGAGCTGTCCCCAACACACCTCCCTTGTCTTCTCTGAAGATCTCTTTAGCTGGGGGACCTGAGAACCTACCCAATACTTATCTAAATTCAGAATGCAAATTGGAAATGGGGGTGTCGTGATGACCAGGTGACAGCCATCCATCAGGTAAGACTTGATGGGTGCCAGAATGGAAGTGTAGTCTAAGGTGTAGGAAGGGAAAGTGTCGTCAGGAGCGGTTGTCTTGTGACTGCAAGATGGCACACCAACTTTGCAAGACATTTATCTATTTTGTTTTTGGTGTTTTGTATGTGTACATGTGATGTCTGTGCGGGTGCGTATGCACATCTACATACGAGTGTGCACATACATGGAGAGGCCCAAGGTTGATACTAGTTAACTTTCTCTATCGTTTTCTACCTTATATGTTGAGGCAGACTCTCCCTGAACTTAGAACTCACTGTTGGGCTTGGCTGATTAGCCATCTTACCCTGGGGATTCCTGTCTCTGCTTCTGGAGAGCTGGGTTTTCAAGAGGGTTGCCACACTAGCTGGCATTATGTGGGTTCTGGGGATCCAAACCCTGCTCCCCAAGCTTTGAGTGCAGCACGCACTTTACCTGGTGAGACATCTCTCCACACCCCTTGCAAGTCACCTGCTCATCTCTACCTGAATTGCTCACTGTTCTGCTTGTCTTTTGGTTGAGTTCATTAGTTCCTTTTTTACCCCATTCCTCTCTTCATTCTTTCCTTCCTTCCTATCTAGATAAAGTCTTCTGTATCACAGGCTGGTTTTGAACTCACTATCTAGCCAAGGATGATCTCGAACTCCTGATCCCCTTCCTTGCCCTACCACCTAAGTCTCAGGATTACGCTGGGCACCAAGCCTACTCAGCTTTTACAAGTGTATTAGTGATCTAAACTTTGGTCTTTATGCTGTGTGGCGGCAAGCACTTTATCTACTAAGCCACCTCCTCAGCTACACATTTTTTTTTTTGAGACAGGCTGTCTTGATGGTTCAGAACTCAGCAAGGAGGTTACACTGGGCATTGAGCTCCAGGAATCCTTCAGTCTCCACTTCCGGATGTTAGAGTCAGTGTTGTCTGGCTTCAGGTCTGCTCTGGCATCTGGGTTCAACAGCTGAGTTCTAGCGAGGCCCTTTGAACAGAGCATCCAATAGCCTGGGTACCACACCACAGGCGCACAGCGAAAGGCTTGCTCTGTTCTCATCTGTGCCTCTTTCGGTGACTCTTTTCTCCTCCCATATCTTCCCCAGACAAAGAGAGCATGCTGTGTCTAGGATCTCTAATCAAAGCTAACCACAGCTCTTACAGTGCTGGATAATATTACAAATTAGGCCCGTTTGTTCCTGTTTTGACTCAGGATCACAGCAGGAAGCTGCTAAATAAGAGTGGGAGGGCTTGCAGTGCCTTTCAGATCAGCAACTAGAGTAATCATGCTCTGAGCTAGTCTCTTCCGCTTTGCTTCTTTATTTCCACAGAAAGCTTGCTCAGGGCTGCATGGCCACGCCATGCTTCTGGCTTAGTGCTGTTGACTCCATCTCTGGGTTATTGTCAGGACTCCAGAGTCCCGGCAGCTGTCACAGAAGCCATCTTTGTAAAAACACAACTGTCCCAGCTAGGTTTATCTTGCTGTGACAAAGACTACAACCAAAAGCAACTTGAGGAGATAGGGATTTATTTGGCTTTCATTTCCCATCATTAATTCATCACCGAGGGAAGTCAGGGCAGGGACTCAAGGCTGGATGCTCAAGGCAGGAACTGAAGCACAGCCCTGAGGAGACGCTTCTGATTGTCTTGTTCTCCCAGTGTGCTCAGCCTGCTTTTTGTATACCCAGGACCACCAGGGTTGGCATTGACTGTGGTGGTCTGGGCCTTCTGCATCAATAATTAATCAAGACATGCCCACAGGCCAATCTAATGGAGGCAGTTTCTCAGTTGAAGTTCTTTCTTCTCGTGTGCCTTTAGCATGTGTTAAATTGACAAAAAACAGACAACAAGCAAACAAAAAGCTCAGTCATCAACACAACATCTCTTGCTCCAAAAGGAATGAGTGTTTATTCTGAAGCAAGAGGAGTGGGTATGGCCTGGAAGCACAGACTCAGGTTGGCCTGGAGAATATGTAGTTCAAGCACAGAAGGCAGCTAAATATTGAGCTATTTAGTACGTACATCGTCAGGGTGGGGTGGGCAGCAAGCAGGCTGGCTATGGCAGAACAGAGAAGTCTCTCCCAATGGTTTCAGGCCCTAGCTGGTGCCATCTTAGTTTCTGAGATGCTGGAAGAGAAAGGACTGTGAATCACTTCACTCATTCCAAAGGTTCCACCTGATCCTCAAAGGATGTCAGGTCAGATCCTGAGGTGAGTGACAAAAAGTGACTAGGGGGACACAGATATCCTAAGATAATCTTCGATCTGCACCTGTAGCGTTCTAACTCCAGTGAACACTCCTGCTTTACTTGTGCCTCCCTACTAAGGAACAAGCTTCTGAATGGGGCAGCCCAGCCCTAGTCTGTGCCTCCAGCATCTGTTTCATCACAGGGCCTCAGGGACACTGAACCATCCCAGCCCTTGTGGAGGGCAGGTGTGGGTGTGAGTGACACCATGACTCAGCAGTTAAGCATGCTTGCTGCTATTCCATAGGACCTGTTAGGACTATTCCACAGGACTCTTTCTTTTGGACACAGGATCTCCATATGTAGTCCTGGCTAGTTTGGAACTCACTATATAAACAAGGCTGGTTTGAAAATCACAGAGATCCATTTGCCTCTGCTTCCAGAGTGCTGGAGTTAAAAGCATCTACCAACCACTATGCCTGGAAAAAAAAATTCTTTACCCTTTACTTCTCTTAACAAATCAGCAACATGAGATTCTCCATATTGGCAAGCTCTGGGCTAAATAGAGAGACCGCGCTTCATGCATAGGGTGGAAGAGTGATGGAGGATAGATTCCTGACATCCACCTTGGGACTTCCAATGCTCATTCGTGTGTGTGTGTGTGTGTGTGTGTGTGTGTATGTGTGTGTGTGTGTGGGCTCATGCAAGTGCTCACTCACACATACCCATTACACACAATGCAAACATCCCACCTTGGATGCTTTCACATGCACAGGTGCTCACACACATGTTCCATCCCCACACACATGCACATGCACACACACAAATAGAGACAGGAAAAATGGTGAGTTTGATGGGATGCTGGGAAGATAAACAGGCCTTTGAGACTTTGAGAATGTAGGAAAGAGCGGATCAAGGGCAAACTCGAGTGGTGTAAGGTTTCCCTTGCTGCTCTTCGGTTATCTGTGAGTGACTGGTCCATACAGGTTGAGCGATCTCCTCTGTCCCGATGTTTCCCCATCTGAACTGTATTAAGGCAAAAAGTAGTGTGTCACAGGTCACCTTCGCTGTGGCTTGGTTTTGTGGGAGAGAAGGCTGTAGATGCTGTGCTACATTAGCTTCTCTGCCTGTTACTTGTTTTAACATTGAGCCAGCACTGTCATGTATTAGAGCTCATGACTGAGAACATTGCTGTGGATTTAGAAATGGGACTTGCACAAAAATAAAATTTTGTGATCATGGCTGGGCACATGACTCATTTGAGAGAGTATTTGTCTACCATGTACGAGGCCCTGAGTTTGACTCCAACATGACATGAGCTCAAGAATGCTGCCCCTCACCTGTAATCCCAACACTCAGAAGGAGGAGGCGGGAGGACCAGAATCGAAGTTCAAGGCCAGCCTGGGCTATGTGAGACCTTATCTCAAAAGAAATATGGTTTAAGGAAGTGAATGATTTAGTGTTAGGTGGCTTATAATGACTCTTCTTGGCTATTTATGGTTGTGTCCAGCCCTTGGCTGAAGTGTGGATGCTTCTGCTGACGGAAGTAAGAAGTTCCACATGTTCTCTGCCTAGGGAGAGCTGTTCCTCTTCTTAAATAGTAATTTACATTCTGAAATTATAATATAATTACATCATTTCTTCCTTCCCTTTTCTCCCTCCAGATTCTCCTGTGCACTCTCTCGCTCTCAAATTTCAGATTCTTTATCTACTTAATTGTTACTCGAGTACATACACACACACACACACACACACACACACACACAAAGAGAGAGAGAGAGAGAGAGGTGGGGTGTGGGAGAGAGGCATATGAACATACAAAATAAATATTTCTTTAAAGAAAGAAACCAGGACTTTCCAAACCACTTCTGACTCTAAGTACACAACCTTCACGATTGATTCTCTAGGGAAGCAGCTCTTTGTGTCACGTAGCTGTGTGCTTTGCTGGCCTACACGCCCACCGCTGCATGCAGACTTTAGCGGTTAGCATGGAGACATCTTGTAGGTTCACCTGAGGTGCTGAGAAATGGGCAGAGAGCAAGGACTCCTGACCACAGTGCTTCATTTCTTCCTCTCTGATTGTGGTAGAGTTTCTTTTTAAACTAAACCAGCCTTTTGGTTTGTGAGCCTCACTCTGGCAGGAAGACAAATGATTTTTTTTTTCTTTCCCCCCGAACAGTATCAGACATGTGGTTTCCTGTCTATGTTTAACTTTGCTAGCAGTACATCTCAGCCAGCTGGTTCCCTCTGGGCTCGTTGCAGCTTTAATGGTGGGGCTTCATGCCATGGTAAGCCCATTCTGTGTTCACCACATGCCTTGCACACTTGACTGACTTCTGGCCTTCCGAGTGAGAGCAGCTTAGAAGTGTTGTCCCTCTGCACCCCTAATCTCACATTGAGGCTGTTCACCCCCAGCACTGGGCAACAAGCTTCTTAGAAGAAATTGAGGGTTTTGTCCTTCAGGGTTTTGTTGTTGTTGTCATTGTTGTTGTCTTTGTTTTCTGTTCTTGGTTTTGAGACAGATTCTCATACAGCCAAGGCTGGTTTTGAGTTGCTTACATAGTTGAGGATGGCTTTGAACTTCTGATCCTTCCGCCCCTCCTTCTTTAATGCCTAGCTGGCAGTCCTGAACCACCAGGCCCAGTTTATGACCTGCTCAGGATCCAGCCCATGACCTCACGAATGCTAGGCTACTGCTCTGCCAACTGAACTCTATTCCCAGTCCCAACCTTGACCTTTCTGCTTTCCCTGTCTCTACTCTTAGGTGCTAAGATTACAGGTTGCTCCACTGAGCCTGGTGTTTGGGCATGGGGGAATCAACTGAGGGCGCCCTGCATGCAGGGCTAGCAAGCATTCCACCCACTGAGCTATATCCCAGTCCCTTTAGGTCTTACACAGGAGCCATGAGAAGAGCGAGGGGCTCTGTAGCAAGCCCAGGGCCTCTGGTTACACGTTGCCTTCAGATTGGGCACTCAGTCCTCAGAACAGCTGCTTTCCAGCTGTGCATTTTAGTCTTGAGGGGAACCAAGGCAGATTTACTTTCTGGACTAAGTGCAGAATTTAAAAGGAAGGAAGGAAGGAAGGAAGGAAGGAAGGAAGGAAGGAAGGGAGGGATGTGAAAATGTGGTTGAGAAAAATTGTTACAATATGTAGAAAATTGTAGATTGAAATCAGTGCAGTTGTCTCCCGGAAGACGGCTGCATCATTTGACTGCTGACCCAGAGCTGAGACAGTCTTTGGCTATGGACAAACCTTGGCTAGAGAGCATATCCCAAATCCTTCAGCACAACCTGAGTCTGGACAAAGAAATAGACAAACTGCACTGCAACTCAGTCAGGCCCAGAATAGGAAGTGTATGAGGTAACTCAAGGTAAAATAGCTCTTTTTTGTAGATTGGTTTTTCCCCCAGGCAGGTGCTCTGAAGCTAGCTGTGGTGGAAGTGGGGGTGGTGAGCATGCACTTGTAGACCCCATTCTCCATGAGTCTTTGCGGGGTGCGCAGGATGTCTGGTGTGTGCACAGCCTGTCCTGGATTCATCCACTGGATAGGAGTGGCCACTGCAGCAACCGGACTTCAGGGCTTGCTACGGCAGTGGCTGTAAGTTTGTGTTCCACCCAATTTGTCTATATGTTTCCTACAAATTCCACACCTGTAGGTGACGGCAAAATGGCTGCTGTGAAACTGTGAGTGTTAAAAAAAACAAAACAGTACTCCAAGAAGCTGGCAAACTCTGTGAACTGGTTTCTATTCCTATCCAGGCTAAATTCCAGAGTATGCAATCTGAACTTCTCTATGTATAGCCACCTGGCTTTGAAAGTCTTCTCTGATAGGAAGCTGCTCCTGCCTACTGTCATGTAAACCCTTTTTGGTTATTCATTGTGTCTATTAAAAATAATGAAAACATAGCTGGGGAAGATGGCTCAGTCAGTAAAGTTGGTAGAGACTAAGAATCCTTAAAAACCTGAGTGTGGTGTCATTTGCATGCAGTACTAGGAAGGGGGAAGCAGGCCAGGAAAATCCCCTGGGCTCACTCACTCAGCTTACTTCCTGAGTTCCAGGCCAGCAAGACACTAATTCCAAACCAAGGTGGGCAATTCTTGAGCACACCTGAGGTAGACTCTTATTCATGGCTGTGCACCAGCTCACATGCGAATATGCCTGCCCTGCCCACACACATAGACACACTGTAAATATGTTGACTTTTAATAAAACAGTTTGCATTTGTCCTCATTTAAGGAGAGCTATATATGAGCCCGGAATGATGACTCAGTGGTTACAAGCCCTTGCTGCTCTTGCAGAGGACCCAGGGTCAGTTCTTAGCACCTGCGTCAGGTGGCTTACACCTACCTGTAACTCCAGCTCCAGACAAGCCTAACATAGTATTATTTCATACACAATGGATCCGAAACGTAGCGGTTACATTTCTTCTGTGTTCCCAGTCAGGCCGTCATAACTGCCTGGGCTGCAGGGTTCAACTCCCAGGTGATTCATAAATTCTGCATTAGCTGTGCAGGTTCTGGCTTAACTGGCCTCCGACCTGGTATCAGGAATGTTTTCTAAGCACCCAGGATATCCCAGTATGTAGCCAACACCAGGAACCACTGGACCCAAGAATGGTTGTTCTGCTAGAGTCTGTGTCTTTCTTGGTATTCCCCATGTTCCAGATGGAGACAGGGTAAAGGCCATCTATACAGAGGGAGCCAAAATTCAGTTTATGATTAAGGAGAAATCAAGCAAGCCTCGTGTCTATGCTGGCCAATCTTAATAGGAACAGGATTATGTTTTCAACTAATTAGAAGCTAATTCAGTGAGGCCCTAGGTCTGCAGAAGATGGGCATCTGTGGCTTTAGAACAAGCCTTACCAGTGTGAATGAAGAGCTAGATGACAAGGACCGAGAAGGTACCCAGGCAACAGGGTCACAGTTTAGGGCGTGAAGTATCGGGCATTACCTGATACTGCTGAAGACACTGATGATATTTGTAGTGCACAGTCTTTTCCAACGCCTGTCCAGCTCCCTGGCGAAGACGATAAACCCCCGACTTCAGTGCAACTCTGCCTTTAGGATTCCTGAGCGTAGGCAAGAGACAGGCAGGAGACAGGCCACCAGGAAAACAATGGAGGGACCAGACCAAGGCAGCTGGGTCATAGCACATCCTGGGTCAGTGAGCAGAAAGAGAACGATCCCTAGTACTCAGGACCCCAGCCCAAGGTAGCACACTGCCCACACTCAGGGTAGCTCTTCCAGCCCGTTAATCCAGTCTGGAAACACACACACACACACAGAGAGAGAGAGAGAGAGAGAGAGAGAGAGAGAGAGAGAGAGAGAGAGAGCGAGAGCCCTTTGTCCTGCAGATTGACAATGTTAACAATAAAGAGAAGTTACGTTGAGTCAGAATGATGCAGGTTTCTGGGTATAAGCCCTGGGCTAGTAGGTGAGGAAATATCCATGTTCTGTGACTGTTGACATTAACGTTGTGGTTAATTAAAGTCTTTTCTGTGCGACTCGTAACGAAAGCGTGTGTGCCTTAGGTGGTAGGAAATGCTGAACTGTGCTTGCTGTTAGGTTACCTTTTCACTGCAGGTCAGTGATCAACTGCCCTTCGGTTGGTTCAGCATAAACCTTGCTGCTCGAGTCCTCGAGCTGGTCTTGCTCCGTTTTTAACCTTCCAGTGGCAAGCTGTGTGAGGGTCTCTGTCTTAAAGGCCTACAGTTCAGTTCTAA
>JADRCH010000034.1:3669819-3697167 GCA_019843965.1 Rhynchomys soricoides
TGTGAGGGTCTCTGTCTTAAAGGCCTACAGTTCAGTTCTAAGCTGTGCTGTGGAGAATCAATCCCCTTTCCCAAAAACCTAACTTCTTGCTAACTCCAAGGCCAAATGTGTGTGTGTGTGTGTGTGAGTGTGTGTGAGTGTGAGTGTGTGTGTGTGTGTGTGTGCGCGCGCGCGTGCGCGCGTGTGTGTGTATGCACGGAGGCCAAAGGACAGCATCAGATTCCTCACACCTTCTCAATCTTTTCTCTTTGAAGTGAGGTCTTCCACTAGCCTGCTACTTGCCAAGTAGGCTAGGTTGGCTGGTCAGTGAGGTCCAGGGATGCACTTCTTGCAGTCTCCCTATCACTGGGATTACACAGGCCACCATTCCCAGCCTTTTAAAGTAGGTTCTGAGGGTTGAACTTAGGTATTTCTGCTGGCAAGGAAAGCACTTTACTATCTGAGGTATCTCCCAGCCCCCATAAATAGTGACTTGGAAATGTCCTAGTATTTGTGCCAACAATGGCCAAAATGGTGGGCCTCTCTATTGTAGCTCTCTGCTTGAGGTCTTGACCCCACCTCCCAGGAGTAAGCCAGCGGAGACTTTTCCACTGGCCTCAACTTTATTTAAAGGAGAGTCAAGAAGAAACTCATGCAAAGGAGACTGTCGGGTAGGGAGGGGAGCTGAGGGATGGTTCAGCTTGACTTATTTTCAGTAGGAATTAAAGTGCACAGAGGGAAGTCCTTTCCCCTCATTACAGGGAAAGAAATATCTCAAAAATATACCCAGAATGCTTAGCAGCACTGTCGCCAAGGTGCCTGTTAAAGTCAGTCCTGTGACTCCAGCCAGTTTACTCTCCTGTCGCTTAATTAAAATCATGTTTAATTGTTTGCTTGAATTTGCTTGCTTTTCATTTGAGAGGATGAATGGGGAATCCTATCTCATTCCACACTGCTCTGCTGGTTAATTGACTGGAATATTCTTAGGGGTTGTTTTCTTGTTGGGCAGTCTGAGTACAATTGTGCCAGCATTCTGCCAATGATGCCACTGAGAGACTTGGTTTTAGGAATATATTGTCTCTGGCAGAATACCAAGAATACTACTCTAGCTTTGTGAAAGGTACTTCTGAAACTTTAAGGTGTGAAGGAGCCATCTAGGGAACGTTCAAATGCACATTTGGACATAATGATAATTTAGAACAGAGGCAAGGATTCACGAGCATGTAGCTGATGTGTGCTCATGCTGCTGGTCTGGACCTCACTTTGAATGGGAATGTGCCAAGAGATTCTATACCATGACAAGAAGATGCTTAGAGATTCAGGGAATGGCAGCAAGATATGTGAATTCTAGAATTGTCAAGTATATATACAACAACATAGCTGAGTGTGCACTTTCTCCCTCTCACGCTCTTTCACCCTGTCTGTCTGTCTACCCACCTATCTATCATCTATCTACCTACCTGCCTGCCTACTTAGCTACCTACCTACTTACACACACACACGTGTGTGTACATGCACACACATACACAAACATACACATGAATACACACATCTACTAATAGAGATACACACACACACACATACACACACAAACATGGATATATACATGGAGATACTTAGACAAATATACATAAATAGATTGAGCAGGATTGTTCTGGTTTGATTTCTAATGTGATAGATACTATAACTGAAGCAAATTGTGGAGGAAATGGTTTATTTGGCTTTTACTTCTAGGTCATAGTCCATCACTGAAGGAAGTCAAGGCAGGAGCCCAAATAGGCTGCTCAGGCAGAGACCATAAAGTAGTGTTGCTTACTTGCTAGCTCTCTGGATCATGCTTAGCTAGTTCTCTCATGCAGCCCAGTTCCACCTGCCTAGGGGATGGTGTCACCCACAGTGGGCTGGGCCCTCCCACATCAATCATCAATCAAGACAATTGCTTACAGACCTGACCTCAGGCCAAACTGATCTGGGAGTTTTCAGTTGAGTTTTCTTCCCCCCAGGTGATACTAGATTGTGTTGACAATAAAATTTGACCAGGACAAGGCCAGAGCATTTCTTTTATAAAGAAGCTTTCAGAATTCTTCTTATAGTTTCTTTACAATTATTCTGCAATCAGATGTTTTGTAAGGTTCTGACTGTTTTGTTTTTTTTTTTAATAACTAAAATTGCAGGAAGGTTTATTAGAATTCCTCAAAAATATAAATACTGCATTTATAAATGCAAGTAAACATTTCCTCAATCCTGTTAGTACTATGAGAACTGCGCATGCCCACTTAAATGGTAAAAACCACTAAAACAACAACAACAACAACAACAACAATACCTCAGACAAGTTTCAACTCTTGGCCTAAGGAAGAGGAGTTGCTTTGAGTGTGTCTGGGGTGGGGGCAGCTGTCTGAACCTGAGTTAGGGAACTTGGTGATGTGTCTGGCAAATGTATTGTATTACCAGACTGGTGGTTTTAAGATGTTGCCTAACAGTAGTTCATTGAGCTTGACACCTGTTTTATGTGTTTTTCTACATTTATGTTTTATTGGACAATCCGAGCAATAATTTACAGAGGCCAAGTATTGTCTCAGATACTTTTGTGTTCTAATTTCATTTCTGTTGCCATGATGAAATATCAGAACACCCCCTTCCCCCCCCCCCCCAAAAAAAACTGTGAGAGAAAAGTTTTATTTGGATTATAATTTCAGGTTATAGTCTCTCATTGAGGGGAGGTCAGCTCAGGAGCTTGAGACGGCTGGTCACATGATGTCCCCAGTCATGAGCACAGAAGAGTGAATGTATGTGCACTCATTGCTTGCTTACTTATGTTCAGCTCCATGTCTTCACTCTCATACAGTTCAGGACCACTTGCCTAGAGAATGACGCCACCCTCAGTAGGATGAGTTTTCCCACAACAGTTCATTAAGACTGTGGACATGCTTGCAGACCAACCCGCTGTAGATAATCCCTCATCCCTTCCCAGGTGATTTAGTTTGGGTCAAGTTGACAGTTAAAGCTGACCAGCACATCTTGAGATGGAATATTTTTGGTTTGTTTTCCTTTTTTTGGTCCCTATCCTATGCAGAGAAGTGTCCAGTTGGAAATCCCATTTGACTCTGTGAATCCTCTTTGCACATAGTAGTCTCCTTTTCAGGATGAGATATTAGATGTATGGGTGATCTGCTCCCTTCCATCATGCAGTCTCCCTAGCATAGAATCCACAAGATCATCTTAAACATTCTGTTGTGTGTATCTCATAAGAAAGGCCAGATCTAGCTGAAAATAAGGAATATTTTCCCAATTTCAGAGTCTAAACAATTAAATACTTTTGAAAGATAAATATCAAATTTATTTTTTCATTTTCTATAATTTTGCCTTAAAAGATGAAATTAATATGCCATGAAAGTGCACAGACTGACAGAAAAACACAGGAGAGAATACTATGGCTATACTCTTCCATACAATGATTGAAAACTAAACAATTTGTTTTCTAAATTAAGCCCTGTGAACACTACACACACACACACACACACACACACACACACACACTCCTCTACACACATATACCCACCACACACACGCTCACCCACAGAAGAGATAAAAACAAGTGACTTCCAGGCTTCTTGTGTGCTCTGTCATGCCCACATCTGATACTAGTGTCTGAAAAGAACTTAAAACTGAGACTCTCTAACGGTTTAAAGAAAAATGACTTAGTAAAACCAAATAGTGAGGCCAACGTGGCCTCAAAAACACTCCAAGTAGAGGCCTGTGGGTGAACTCAGTTGGTAGGGCTGCTTGTTTAGCATGCCCTGAGGTCTTGGTTCAACCCCTCTAGCACAACATACATGTAGCATGCCTGTAATGCCACCACTCTGAAGGTGAGGCTGTCAAGGTCATCCCTGGCTACATGTTGAGTCTGAAGCTAACCTGAGCTACATGAGACAGGGTCTCAAACACTAAAGCGAAAAATAAGAACTAAAACAAAAATTCTAAATGGATTATTACTCATGTCTTGATAAAAACTTGATGAACATAGATGAATTTGAGACATGAACTCTTGTGTTGATATTTAAAGCCTGTGAGCCATTCCAATGAAGGCATTTGGAGGGAAAATCCATTAATGTCACTGTACACTAGAAAGGGACCTGGGTGATGGTTCTCTATTTGCTCTTGTGATCCGGCGTGTATAGTAATAAACACGACCGGGCATCTAGAGAAATCCTTGGCAAGACCTCACTGACCCTCGAAGTGTGACAATGTTCACAGGTCACCATGATCATCTGGAGCCACAAGATAAGTATGCAACTGTCCAGGCCAGAAGTGGAGCTAGACTGAGATAGACCAAGGGAAGGAAGACCATCCTGTCCAAAGTCCCTACCTGAATTATGACTTTAAAATTGATTGATTGATTGATTCAACACTCGAGGGAGGTGATGTAAGGATCTTTGCCAAGGAAGCATGTCACGAGCAGCCTAAACGCAATACCTGCCTCCGTAATGTGGGACCTGACTCAGGACTAGGAAGTAAAGCAATATAATGCTCATGCTTTAGGCATCGCTTAGTGCCCTGCCTAACAGAGCTCACTGTATGCTACTTGTCTTTCTTGAGAAGAGAATCGCAGAGAGCTTCCCCCCTGCAGCACAGAGCTCCTTCCCAGACTAAGCAAAGCTATCAACAGGAGACCCAGTTGCTTTGGTGGAAAGCCATACACCAATCCAGGCAGATCTACCTGTGGTGTCTGCTCCCCACATCCCAGGGAGACTGGTCGACCTTAAATCTGCT
The DNA here is from genome assembly GCA_019843965.1 of Rhynchomys soricoides. Classification (NCBI taxonomy): domain Eukaryota; kingdom Metazoa; phylum Chordata; class Mammalia; order Rodentia; family Muridae; genus Rhynchomys; species Rhynchomys soricoides. The sequence continues at coordinate 3,674,572 of JADRCH010000034.1, forward strand.
GTAGGAAACTGTTAGAGAGGCCAGCTCTTGGATACCTTCTTTTCTTCCAAGGGCACTTTGTTTCTTGTGTGTGTGCACTGTGGACTAATTGAAGTCAGATGAAACCTGTAGAACTACTCAGAGGGACTTGTAAACCGGTCTGAAATATTATAGAACTCAAATACCATGATCTCATATTTTTATAGATGAATATGTATTTCTGTAATAATGCTTGAGCAGGATCTAGCAGCAGATCTGAAAAGAAAGGACAGACGGGATGCCCAAGTGGGGAAAAAAATCACACATTTGTCAAGGTATCTCTCTCAAATATGATTTGCTATGAACATGTCTACGATTTCAACTGGTGATGTAATGGTAGGTACAGCAAATACTAAGAAATGATTCAGAATAATTCAGTGCTGGAGTGATGGCTAAGGAGTTAAGAGTTCTTACTGCTCAGGGTTAGAGGATCTAGGTTTATTTGCCAACACCCACAAAGCAGCTCAGTACCATCTGTAACTCAATTCCAAAGCATCCAATGCTTTCTTCTCACCCCAAGGGCATTGCACACACACATACAATGCACATATATTCATTCAGGTGCACACATATACGCATAAAATAATGAATTATTATTTTTAAAAAATAAGCCGGACAGTGGTGGCGCATGCCTTTAATCCCAGCACTTGGGAGGCAGAGACAGGGGGATTTCTGAGTTCGAGGCCAGCCTGGTCTACAGAGTGAGTTCCAGGACAGCCAGGGCTATACAGAGAAACCCTGTCTTGAAAAACCAAAAATAAATAAATAAATAAATAAATAAACAAATAAACGATACATTTCAGTTAAAGGTCAGAGAAGCTGAGGCCTTTTGCTCATTAAGTTCACAGAACCACTGAATTCCACTCACGAAGCCTAGGCTAAGAACATTTGCTATTGTAAGTAGAACCTTATATTTTTTTTTATGTAAGAACTTTAAGAAATTCTACCCAGAGCTACCTCTAATTTTATGTTAAGTAAAAGGAAACCTTTCATGGAAGATTCTAATAATTTCAGAAGTATTTCAGAAGTACCCACCGTGGCTCATAACTGAGAAAGAGAAAGTCTCTGTACCTCTGGTGCGGCCCTTTAGAGGTCCCACACAAGAACTGATAATATGACTCAGTTATTAACAGCACTGGATGCTCTTGCAGAAGACCAGTTCAGTGGCCAGCACTCCACATGAGGGTTCACAACTCTCTGTAACCCCAGTTCCAGGGGATCCAACACTCTCCTCTGGCTTCCATGGCTACCAGACATGCATGTGCTGTATATATATTCATGTGGGCCAACGCTCATACACTTAAGAAAGAAAAATGATTGATAGTTATCATTGGGGAGATGGCTACCAAAATGCTTGGGCTTGCCTCCAGTGAAGACAAGGGCTGTACAAATTGAGATGTTACTTAAAGCCATTCTTCACTGGGTCTCACCAGTGTGTCACCCTGGTGACACTTAGAGACACCATGGCATAAGGCTAAGAACCCTGTTCAAATAGAGCTTGTTGTAGATATTGGCTTGCTTATTGCCTGAGTCAGTCTTGGGAAATGAAGCAGCCTGAATGTTAGCTCTCTTCTCTGGGACATGAGTCTTATAATAATAGCAGTTTCTACCCTGTAGACTTCTCCCAGCAATTAAATATAAGAACTGTGTGAGTCCTGAGAGCTCAGCCAGCACAGGAGTCTCTCTTATTTGGGGATAAACAGGAAGAAACACTTAATGTAAGTTTCTGAGCCAAGCAAACCCCAGTGCATGTCCATATCTACAGTTCTCTTTGTCTAGTGGAAGCCCGGAGATCAACTCCATGGCATGCCTGGGAGGCTCTTATTTAGATCCAGCCACATCCCAAAACTTCCTTCCGGCCTGAGTTGTTATTGTGACTCCCTTCACCTCCTCTTTTAAGTTTCTAGATTGACAAATGTTATTCAGTCACTGAACACACACACACACACACACACACACACACACACACACACACACACACGTGCATGCGCACACAGAGCTGGGGTAACTTTACGTGTGGGTTTTCAAAAAAAAACCCAAAAGTTACAGGAAACTGGAGGGAAAAGTGAAGCTTTGGTTTCTAGCCTTAAACAAGGGGACTTCTAGAACCTTCTGCAATCAACATCACTTGTTAATTTCAATTGGTGCTTGCCTCAGACTAGAAGAGAGAGATAGATATGAGCAAGAAGGAGCTTTTCTGTGAGTAGCTAGGAGCTATAAACCGATCAGGAACAAATGAACGCTTCATGCAGATGATTTAGTGATTTGGAGGCACAGCTAGGAAGTTATACAGGTAGCAGTTTTAAAAGTCTGGATTGTATTTTCTTATATGTGGGAAGAAATATTCACATCGGACCAAAGTGAAGTCTCTCCAGATTCTTCCAGTGTATAACAGAGTATTAGAAAAATAACATTTATAGAACAGGGGGCTGCTGATTTTTTTCTATAAAATAGTACCAGATAGTAAATACTTTTGGCTTTATGGAGCAGAACTGATCTTTATGGCAGGAACGTCCCTATTAAGAGAATCCACAGAGGGCAGTCCCCCCCTCCCATTTAACAACTGTTGAAAGTTGTAGCGTGGGGTGGGAGGGAGTGGTTATCTTGATCATAAGACCATACAACACTGGCTAAATCAGCCCGCTTTAGAACATAAGGCTTTATTCATCTGACAGCACAAACATAGGACATCATAGAAGTGCCCCAGCCTATGCCAGTTGCCAGTATATCCCAGTGGTACTAGGTGACCTGGCCATTGCCCCATGGAGCGCCCATTGTTCTGAGAGGAACGTTCAGTTACTTAGCCAAACCAGTTTATGACATGGTGTTTTGTGTAGATCTGGCTGAGGAGAGCTAAGACAAGCAAGCCTTCCCGTGCAAACATGTCCACAAGTAGTACGGATAGAGGCTGTAACTTCTGTGGCTCCTGAGTAGTAGTTCATCCCTCTTTAATTTTGTATGTTTAATTGTCATGACCACCAGTCCCTCTACCACCCATATCCTGGCTTAGCTGGCCTTGCCTAAGATACCTTTATCTCTAACATAAAGAGAGTCCACTTCTTATTATCCAAGGCAAAAGTGTGTTTTAAGGGTCAGTAGTTAAGTGTGTGCTGTTGTTGCAGCTGATCTGAGTTCAGGTCCCAACACACATACCCAGTAGCTCAGAAGTACGCTATAATTCCAGCTCCAAGTAATCTGAGACCCTCTTTGGCCTCTAAGGTCACCTACACACAGACACACAAACACACACACACATGCACACATGTGCACTTGCACATAATTGAAAATAAATCTTAAAAATAAAAATTTGTGCGTTCAAGGCCCCACCACTAAACTGTCTATCTTTTGCACTTTGTTAAAGATTTATTTTGCTTTTATGTTGTATGTATGAGTGTTTTGCTTGCATGCACTGCGTGTGTGCTTGGTGCCTGTGAAGGCCAGAAGAGGGTGCTAGATTCCCTGAAACTAGAGTTAGGGACAGTTTTATGTGGGTGCTAGGAACCAAACCCAGGTGCTTTGCAAGAACAGCCACTAGTGATGCTCTTCGTCACTAAATTATCTCCACAGCCTAAGTTTTCCTGTCTTGAAAACCCTGCTTTCCCCATGTGGTTCCTGGAATTCTAAGGTTCAGATTACTTTAGTTTTAAGTGGCATCAGACAGAATTACAGCCTCGGAGTTTGGTCAGTGGATTCAACAAACATTTTGCTCAAAAGGCAGTGAGTCAGAACACTCCATGTCTGTGTGTCCTCCCTTCCCTCCACTTTGTACAGTGTCTCTTTAAGAGGCTGGATCAAATGCCTGTTAGGCACCACATTCTCTCTAAGATACTTTAGCCATCTTCTTAGCTGTCTGGCTTGAATTCTTATCACCTACCCCCGACCCAATAACTGAAGTGGCTGAGTACTGTCAATGGAAGAATTACAAGTCCTCTGTCTGATATCTACTCTACCTCACTACCCTCTACCAACTGCTTCCCTCTCTGTTCCTTTACAGAGACATTCTGGAAAGGGTCCTCAGATAGGCTGTGTGTTCTTTCTCCCTCTTGTGTGCTCTTTTTGGGCCTCTTGGGTAGTTCTCATCTGTTAGAGAACAACTCAAAGATAGTCTCAGCTCCTGTACCCTCCATGTTTCTGTAAGAGTCCTCACACCCTCTCAGCTCACACATTGTAGCATATACCTGGCTCCCTTCTGGAATGACAAATTGCTCAGCATTTATGTGCATGCCCTGACTGCCCCAACTGCCCCCCTGGGTAGTTTAAAGACAGCAGGCCTCCTGGCTAGAGTAGACAATCAGAAATGCGGAAAATATAGTGTCAAAGACCTGCTAGTTAATGAGTACCTCGTGGGCAGATGAACAACACACAATTAGAATTCTGGCATTCATGTGAAGGTCTTCAATGACCCTCTGCCCATTATAGATTACTAATCATGTCCTTTTTCCAAAGAGGAGAACTAATAACAAGTGATCAAAGCTGGCAGATAAACCAAAGCTTTGTAGAAGATGTCATTGGGTCTCTGGTGTGTTGTGTCCATCATTGGCAACCATAGGCAATGCAAAGAGATGAACATTGAGTGGACATAAAGTGACAGATTTCCAGAGATTGTTCCTCCTGCTTCTCTGGCCCAGAGTTGGTGTTTCAAGCTAGTCTGGGTGGGAATCATAATGAGCAGCATGAACTGGAGGTTGGGATCAATAGGAACAACAGGGCTGTGGCAGTCTCTAGAGCGGTGGCTCTCACCTTTCATAATGCAGCTCCTCTTGCTGTGGTGACCCACAACCATAACAGTATTTCCATGGCTACCTCATAACTGTAATGTTGCAACCATTATGAATCATAATGAAAATATGTGTTTCCCAATAGTCTTAGGCAAGCAAGTCTTTGACCCTCAAAGGTCATGACCCACAGGTTGAGAACCAGTGATCTGCAGTTTTACCAGGTACTATATGGATTGGTTACTTTTGTATTGCTGTGGCCAAATGACTTGCCCAGAATCAGATTAAGGAAGGAAGAGATTATTCCGGCTTGTAGTTTATAGAGGTATGGTCCATCACAGTGGTAAAAGTGGGCTTGCAGTTTTTAGGAGTATGGTCCGTCACAGTGGTGAAAGATGGCTGGCAGGACCTGGTCATATTGCATCCACAGGAAGCAGAGAGGTCACTAACAATAAGGTTATATACCTTGGGACCTGCTCTATAAGACCCACTGTCTCTAGGAAGTGAGGTTCCTCTTGGTGAAAGTTCTGTAACCTTGTAAAACAACACCAGCAGCTGAGAATCAAGTTTTCAAACACATGAGCCTATAGAGGCAAGGATGGGGGGAAGGGTGTGGAGGGGGAGGGAAGCAGGGAGCATTTCACTGTGTCTCTATAGAAACAACCATTCTCAAGCAAGAGTTCTGTGTGTCTTTCTACCTGTATCCCCAATGCCTCAGCCTAAGTTATAGTCCAGAACATTGTAGTCATTCAGCCCTGATTGTACTGGCCTGGAAACACAGAAAGGCATAGACGCCACAAAAGACGTTGTACTAAGAGTCCCCAGCTTTTCTTAGAGAGTGGCATTTAAGCTGAGGAAAAGAGAGTAGGAGATATTTGAGTGGATGATCATCTCAGACAGGGATTGTCTTGGCTGCTTCCCACATTCCCACCTGCTCCTGCTCCATATCCAGGCTGCCCTGAACTATCAGCTCTGTGCCTGGGTGGTACGGAGAGGCATGGAAGGAAAGGTATCTTGGGAGCTTTGCTACCTTATGTCAACCGTGTGTGTGTGTGTGTGTGTGTGTGTGTGTGTGTGTGTGTGTGTGTGTCTGTGTCTGTGTGTCTGTGTCTGTGTGTGCGCGCGTGCGCGTGTGCATATACATGTGTCTATGTCTGCAGGTACACAAGTGTACAAGTGTGTGCATGTAGACACTGTTGGAATTCATAGGAATGTTATGTACCCTTTCGGGGACAGGGCCTCTCACTTAACCTGAGACTCACTTATTTGTCTAGACTGACTGACGAGTGAGACTTAGAGACCTGCCTCCATTTCCCCCTGGGAAAGCTGGGATCACAAGTGTATGCAAATGTACATTTGGAGGTTTAGCACAGGTCCACAGAGCAGGTGCTTCTGAGCCTTCTCCCCGTTTCTGTCCTTCCTGTAAGTGATTACTCATGAGGAAGAGGCTTGGAACTAGTATCTCACAACGCCTTATGCATCAAACTGGTTTGTATGGTATCCTTGATCATCTCTGATTCCATTTCACACTGGGAAGGACATGGATGGTGTGCTAGTGTGTAGAATCACTGGCCAGAATCCCAAATATCCGTGGACCCAGTTCAGATGCTACCATGCATAAAGCCATGATATGGACATGCTTCCTGGAGGTGGTGGTACACACCTCCAGAGCCTAATGCCTTCTCTCCTTTGCCTTCTCTCCACATCAGAATACACCACCAGCAGCCCTGACCTGTTGTTGGTCATTATCCAAGTGACAGGCGTCAGCCTCCTGCCTCCGCTGGGGATTGCTATAGCTGTCATCGTCATCTTTTACTGCTATCGTGTCCACCGGCAACAGAAGTTGAGCCCGTCCTGGGAGAGCAGCAAGCCCCGGAAGCTCATGGATTTCAGCGACAACTGTGCCATCATCCTGGAGGACGACCGTTCCGACATCAGCTCTACCTGCGCCAACAACATCAACCACAACACAGAGTTGCTGCCCATCGAACTGGACACACTGGTGGGGAAGGGCCGCTTTGCCGAGGTCTATAAGGCCAAGCTGAAGCAGAACACTTCAGAGCAGTTTGAGACTGTGGCTGTCAAGATCTTCCCCTATGAGGAATACTCCTCGTGGAAAACGGAGAAGGACATCTTCTCGGATATCAACCTGAAGCATGAGAACATCCTGCAGTTCCTGACAGCTGAGGAGCGGAAGACGGAGCTGGGCAAGCAGTACTGGCTGATCACAGCGTTCCATGCTAAGGGCAACCTGCAGGAGTACCTCACGAGGCATGTCATCAGCTGGGAGGACCTGCGGAAGCTGGGCAGCTCCCTGGCCCGGGGCATTGCTCATCTCCACAGTGACCACACTCCTTGTGGGAGGCCCAAGATGCCCATTGTTCACAGGGACCTTAAGAGCTCTAACATCCTAGTGAAGAATGATTTGACCTGTTGCCTGTGTGACTTCGGGCTGTCCTTGCGCCTGGACCCTACTCTGTCTGTGGATGACCTGGCCAACAGTGGGCAGGTGAGTGGAGGCTGATGCTCTATCCCCGGACTTCATGCCTGGCCTCATCTCTGCCCTTTCTTCTATTTTCTTTCTACAATTTTACATTTAGAGAGGTAGGTAGGGGTGTGTGTGTGTGTGTTTTATACATGTGTGGGTGCACTTACCCAAGCATGCCTGTGTAGAGGCCAGAGGTTGACATCAGCTGTCTTTCTTCATTGTTTTCAGCCTTATTTTCTGAGACAGCCTCTCTTACTGAACTAAGAACTCACTGAATTGTTATATTGCTGAGCCAGTGAACTCGAGTCCTTGTCCCCCCAGCCCACTACAACCCAGAAGCACGGGGATTACAGAGGCATGCCAGTGCACCTCCTTCTACATGGGTTTGGGAGCTCTGAACCCAGGTCCTCAGGCTTCTGCAGTAAGCTATCTACCTACCCCTCATGTAACATACTTACTAGTTTACTAAATATAAGTTACACAAAGCAATGGGTTTCATAATGCCATTTCCATCTATGCATGTAAGGAATTTCAAACAATGCCTTGGATAAATATCTTCCTACCATCCGCTCCTTCCCCGGCCCCCGTTCCCCTTCCACAGCCCACATAAGCCCCTCCCCCACCCACATAAGCCCCTCCCCCACCCCCTTTACTTTCATTTTCTTTCCTGCCTTTAAATTCCACACAGGATAGAACACAATATGCCTCCTGAGCCTGGCTTGTTTCACGTAACAGGATGATCCAGGTCCATTCATTTTTCCCATAGACACCATCTTCTCATTCTTCTTTACAGATGAACAAAACTCTGCTGTAAATGTAAGCCACACCTTCTTTATCCAGCCAATTTTTTTTGGGGGGGGGATCCAGGCCCACAACATAACCTGGCTATTTTCATTTCCCCCTCTTAGCCCACACCCCAGGCTTCTTGCTCATGGAGCTCTGTTCTGAGATTTATCTAAGGAATCTAGCACATTAAGATGTCAGTCCCAAACATATCCTCCACTCTCTTGACTAAGTACCTTTGTTAATAGGTGCCATTTTGTTTCTTCAGATCCCATCCACCCTGCGTCAGCTGCTGGTCCTCCCTCCCCTTCCATCTGCAAATGGTTTTCTTTCTTTCAAAAACTATCAACATCTTTTCTCAACTTTTTCCTCTCACATAGCTGTACTAGATACTTTCTGCTGCCTACTTTCAGTGATTATACTAGTTTCTAGGTTCTAGAAGGAAGCCTTAAAGTCCACATCCACACCCAAGACACCCAGCGTAATGTCTCAGCGCAGTGGAAGTTACCAATGAGTAATGGTTGAAGGGGAGAATAACTCCATTCCCCCCTCTCTCATTCATATTCTCTCTCTCTCTCTCTCTCTCTGTGCGTGTGTCTGTGTACATACATGTGTATTTGTGTATAGGCTGGATGGATAGCTAGCCCCAGAGATCCTCCCATCTCAGCCCCTTCCACACAGTAGTGCGATTACAAGCACGTAGCAGCACAACCACCTTCAATGCAGAATCTGGGACTGTGGTGCTCCCTGCGGTGCTCCCCCCTTGCTCGTGTAGCAAGCACTTTGCTGATGGAGCCATCGTCCCAGCCCAATGGTTCTGTTTTTGAAGCATCGTTCCAGATCCAAATGGAAACCCTTTGACTAAGGCGTATTTGGAGGATGACCAGAAAGAAGGAAGATTTCCTTCCGAGGTGACAGCTGATGCCTCTCACAGTGGGTCCATTGTGAGATTGGCCCAACTGTTATGTAACATGGCCTGACCTGGTCTTGAACTTCAGTGAGCCACTCCATCCAGTCACCTACTGGTGGAAGAAAAAGCCCACGAGGTCTTTGTCTTAAGATGCCAATGAAGGCCTAAAAGCAGGCTGTTTTCTCTAGCTGTCTAAAGGGGCACACTCTAAAACCCTACTTGAACTGAACCAAACTCGGGAGGTTTCTGCCTTGTCAGCGCTCTGTCCACAGCAGCAGATGCAGTGTGGAGGTCATCTCACTGAGACACAAACAAATTAATATGTCAGGGCAATGACTCACAGAGCGCTCTGTTAAAAAGAAAAATGTCTTCAAAGGCATGCCAGTAAGAACTATTCTTTGGAACAGTGGCATCAAATGACTTGACCTCTGCATGACAGGACAGTGATTGGCATTGCATGGACTCGTAAATGTTGCAGTGTCAGACATTTTCACTTGAAAATTTCCCTTGGAAATAGTTTTCCCTTTTCCCCGTGGGCCCCTGTTTGTTTAATGTCAATCATAAAATTGATCACAGGCCTAAATAACCAAAATAGAACTAAACATCATATTCATGGAAATTATTGTATGACTTGGTCTTTTCATATGACTTTAATTTAGCAGAGATTTATGAAATTATGTCATATGGGCCATGAGGTAAATTAAAATTAAATGGTCCTTAAGTGACCCAGCTGGGTGGCAGTTATTTTCATCATGAGTCTTAGAGTGTCAAGAATGAAAAACAAAAATCTGATTTGCAAAAGCAAAAATAAATATGTGAGAGTGTAGAGAGATGGCTTAGTGGCTTAGAGTTCTTGCTGCTCTTGTGGAGGCATCAAGTTTAAAGGTCTTGATCAGGTTCCTTTTCTCTGCCAGTTAAAGAATTAAAAGGGAGAACTAAATCTCAAGCGTAAAAGGTGGCGGTAGAAAAATCTCGAATACAGCAAACAGGAATAGGTAGAATCAGCCACTGAAGTAACGTGCTAATTGGTGGTGAGGAGACACCATGCATCAGACATACAGACAAAGACCCTCTGCAGAGCTGGGAGGGACTCCAAAAGCAACAATCCAGTCTCTTCTTGAGGGCTGGGGCTTTCTCTGCTCCGAAGGGCTTTCTTCCCTAATCACCAAGTCCTAATTGGACTTGGTGAGCCACTCCATCTGGAGGCCTACTGGTGGGAGAAAAAAACCTAAAAGTCTTTGTCTTAAGATGCCAGGCTTTGTTATCAGGCCAACAGGGTGCAAAAGAAGCCAGCCATCTTGGAAGTTCACCACCTTAAATATATACCCACCCTCTTTCTGTCTGCCTTTTAGGAAATCTGTCTGATTCTCAGTTTCTTCAGAGGACCTGGGCTCAGTTCCCAGTACCCACATGGCAGCTGAAAACCCTGTAACTCCAGCTCCAGGGGATCTGATGCCCTCTTCTGGCCTCTACAGGCACCAGGCACAATACCCACCACATAAAATAAAACTAAATAAACCTTTTTAAAGAAGCATCTACAGTATGACAGAGGTGGCCTTTCAGGTTGTCTGTGACAATATTGAATGATAGGATGCTTATAATAATAGACAGGCAGATTAGTGGCTCTGGGCTGGGGTACTAGCTTGAGCACGCTTAGTTTAGAGTCTTTGAAGAGTTTTCAGGGAGAGAAAATATAGTATGTGTCGTGTCTACTTGTGTAATTCATTTAAAACAGCTCTGTGTTATGTTGTTGTTGTGTGTTTTGTTTTGTTTTTAAGCGCATCTGCGCAGGGCTGGGGATATAGCTCAGTCAGCAGAGTGCTTGTCTAGTGTGCATGAAGCACTCGATTTGATTCCTAGCATCCATAAAAACTGGGTGTGGTTGCATATGCCTACGGTCTCTGTGCTCTGAGTATGAAGGCAGGAGGACCAGTGGTTCAAGGTAGTCATCAGCTACAGAATATGGATACAGCTTGAGCTACATGAAACCCCGCCCCCCCCAAAAAAAGGAAGGGAGAAAGGAAGAAAGAAAGAAAATATCACACCGTCACACCTCCAGCTGAGGAGCTATTGCCAGTAAATGGCCGCCAGTGGATAAAGAAGAGTTGTTTCTCCAGTGGTAGAGACACTGATAGTCACTTATGATCCAGTAAAGCCCCTACTGATACGAGCGACCCTAATCAAAAGCAGTGGGTCATTTAAACAGGTGTGGAAGTAGTTAAGGACTTGTTAGCAAGAAGGGGTTCTGAAGAAGCGAGCAGAAAACAAGAGAGGATAATAGGGTGAATATGATTAAACCATGTAGGAAATTATCTAAGAGCGGAGTAAGAAGTCTCTGGAAACAGACAACCATCGGCATGTGAGAAGCCCAAACTTTGGTTCCTTCAGAATCAAATGATGGACTTCCTTCTGTCTTTCTTTTGATCTTAGGTGGGAACGGCGAGATACATGGCCCCGGAAGTTCTAGAATCCAGGATGAATTTGGAAAATGTGGAATCGTTCAAGCAGACGGATGTCTACTCCATGGCTCTGGTACTCTGGGAAATGACGTCCCGCTGCAATGCTGTGGGAGGTGCGTACTTGGTCACGGCACAGTCGGCGGTGGGATGATGTGATTCTGCTGTGCCCCCTTCTGGATGGTGTAATGCTGTCTATCTCAGGCACAGTTCCAGGGCTCAGCACAGACCACTGTACTCTACCCTGGGATACAGTTGAGATAGTGTAGCACTTAGCTATTCTAGGATTATTGGGGATTATTCTGACCAGCCAAGGTTTCTAAGTGAAAAGCCGTACATCTCCTTTCACACAGCTATATAGAATTACTTTTCTTCCCACAGGTATTTTAATATCTTTTGAGAGGAGCTCACTAGAAGCAGGAACAAGGGTTATTTCTATTTACTTACAGGGAATAGTCAGATGAACAGCTGCGTTTTGTTTCTTCTCCTTTGGATTTGAAGAACTGAAAAAAAAGTCTAAATATTTATTCTTATAGAGACGAATTCTTTTTTAAAAAACTAAGCAGGAAGGGTTGATGTGTCTATTTGAGTTTTAAAACCTTGAGGAGCTTACTGAAGAGGATGGCTAGCCTCTGAGATTTCTCTTATGCCTTTTGGCTGTGAACCCTGGGGAGGGGGCTGTCCAGCCTGCTGGTCCTTTTCCCCACATTCAGCTCTCTCCTCTCCTTCTTTCTTTGATCATTCTCCCTAAGTGGAATGCCACGACGTTCCCAAGTCTCCTTGCTCTCTTCTCTGCATTCTGTACATCAAGTTTGAGACCCTCATCTCTGTGCTGAGATACTGGCCAAAAAGCATCGTGAGGAGAAAAGGTATTTTGTCTTCCCCTTTCAGGTGAGGAATAGTCTATTGTCTGGGAAAGCCAGAGCAGGCACTCAAATGAGGAGGAAGGACCCTGAGGAGGGAGCCGACGCTGTTTACTGGCTTGCTCTTCATTGCTTGCTCACTCTGATTTCTTAGCATTCCCAGGACCAGCTGCCCAGGGGTGGCACTGCCCCAAGAGAGCTAAGCCCTCCCACATCAATCATTAACCAAAAGGATGCTCCACTAGTCAGTATGCTGGAGAAATTTTCTCAATTGAGGCTCCCTTTTCCAAAATGACATTAGCTCGTTGTGTCAAGTTGACATAAAACGTTTTAGCCTGCTCCTCAGCTGCCATTGCCTTGACCTGGAGAATATAGACAAGAGTGAACATCCCTTGGATGTTCTGCTCCACATTGTGCTGGGGGCCAGGGTTCCCAGATGGCCAGGAAGTCGGATTGACAGCTCATTAGATTGTTTCCACTATCCATTCTCCACTAGGGGGCTTCCCTCAAGGTCTCACACGGACAGAGTACATCCAAGCCTGATCCACATGAAGTAACGCTTGACTTCATTCTTTCTGACTTCTGTTTTAAACTATTAGATTTAGAAAATAGCAAGAAGATCATAGACAGCTAAGGAGATGGTTTAATCAATGACATCTTACCACACAAACATGAGAACATGAGTTTAGCTCCTCAGCACCCATGTAACAGTTGGGTTTTGTAGAGGGGCACCTATAATCCTAGTACAGTTTACTGCAAGTTAAGTGAGAGACCCTGTCTCAGTACATAAAGTGGAGAACAACAGAAGAATGTTGACCCAGTGCCAAACACACACACACACACACACACACACACGTATATCCACATGCATGCACACACACATATGCACCCCCTCATAAACATGCACACACATACATATACACAAAATTAAATTTAAAAAGAGATTAATACAGAGAGTGTAATGTATAATTCCAGCATTCAGGTTGCTTAAGCAAAGAGGATTGACACAAGTTCCAGATCGGTTGGAGCTACATAGTAATTTACCGGCCAGCCTGGGCTATAGAGGAAGATCCTGTCCTAAACAACAAAAATGCAGAGACTCCAGCCTACCAGTCTATTGTTAATCCAGTTTAAAGTGTAGCCTACATGGGAAAGAGAAGAAACACTGTAACATGGCCAAAGCCAGGAAAATTGACATTAGTGCAGGCTGTGTGTTGACCCTTAGAATTCACAGCCAAGTCACCAGTAAAGTGAGTTTCTGGAAGAGGACTTGGGTTAGGATTCCCATGGATCTGACTCACGTGCTTGTGCTTCATTCTTTACTTCAGCCACAGTAGTCTTTCTGACCTTAATCCTTGTGAAGTTGGAACAGGCACCTCAGAGCCTGGATCCCACTTTGGGTTTTGCTGGTGTTTTCTCATCATTAGATTGAGGCGAAGTGTCTGGAATAACAACACCTCAGACACTGTGGTAACTTCTGAGCACATGGAACCAAGGGCAGGGCTGCTGATGTCAGCTAGGAAGTCTGGCTGCCAGGTTCCCCTCTATAGAGACGCCATTTTTTTTTTTTTTTTTTTTTTTTTTTTTTGGTTTGTATGGAGTAAATACAAAGGAAGATACTCTGAATTGTTCATAATCTCACTTGTTAATTTGAGGATCTACCTCAAGAATTCTCACTGGAAACAATTATGACTGCGGTATTTGCTACCTGCAAATGTTTCTGTTTTTCTTACTCCTTGTTAATTAGCCGGCTTTTTATTCAAAAGGAATCTCTAGCCTTCCTCTCACTACTCCTCGTTATTTATCCATTACTTGTGCATTTGTATTAACTGGGGTCAATGGGTAGTTCTTTCGCTTTATGGATGTCCAGTGACGCCATTACTTATTTTGTGCTTAAATAGCGACTTCTTTCCATTACCAAACTTCCCCGTGTAATGTCCAGGACCATTCCAGCTGGAGCCATTGCTGGTTCTGAGTCTTTATCTTTTGCAGAAGATGGTTGGCTACCCAAACTCTGAGGAGAATCTCAGTCTCCTCTTCCTCATCCCTTCTTGAGCCACTGTAATCTATTTCTCTGGCCTCTGTGGAGATGGGCATTCCTATCTGCCTGGTACAATTCTCTCCAAGTTTCCTGCCTGAGAGGCCTTCCTTTGTACTTCTAAAAGTAGTGCTTGCACTCTCTCTCTCTCTGTCTCTCTCTCTCTGTCTCTGTCTCTGTCTCTGTCTCTCTCTCTCTCTCTCTCTCTCTGTGTGTGTGTGTGTGTGTTTGTGTGTGTGTTGTTTTCCTTACACTTCAACAGCTCCAAAATGAATCTGTAGACTGATAGGAGTTGTGTCCAAGACCATCCATGCTTTTCCTGACAACATTGGTTTCTCTGGCTGGCAGTATCTTTTCCCATGCTTTAGGATCTGTACTTCTGTAGCCAGCCCCTGAGGCTGTCTGCTCTCCAGTCCTATGGACAGTCAGCCTAAGGTTCCAGCACATTCCACTTTCATTGTAGTCACAGACAAGCTCCCCTTCCTGTTGACAGTTGCTGAGTGAGGAAGATTTGGGGCACGTGAGGTAGAGCCCAGCTCACCAACTTTTATGAGTTCTAAGAAAAGCTATGGGATAAACAAGTTTCCTGGTGGAAGGAACCAGGATCCATCCGGTTTGTTCAGCTCATCTCAGAAAACCCTTTCCAACCTTCAAGGTAAAAACAGGAAGGAACTGGATGGAACCCATCCTGGCTCTCCTTTGTTTGATCGGAACTTCCCATTCCTCCCATCTCTACTCTGGTTGTAGAAACTGAGGCTGTATCCACCCTCATGGATACCACTCTGGCTATCTCTTTATAAACTCCTTTTAGGTCCTGTCTCTGGACTCCCATTTCAAACCATTTCCTGGGACCAACACTGTCGTGAACTTTCTTGCACCCAGGGACCGTTCAGTTATAGTGGCAATTGTAAAAGGGGACATCAGAAGGAGACAGAGAACTAGATGTCCAGGCTAGCCTAAATCAGTAGATGACAAGGGAAGACAGAGAGTGGTGTGGCTCTTGTGTCCTTTTTCAAAGCTCCTCTCTCAGCCTGCCTGGTCTCTGTGCAGAGCAGTCCTGAGGAGGGAGAAGCACACAGCACAGCTCTGGGAATGTTACCCTGGGCACTACCAAGAAGACAGTGTAAACAGATGTTAAATAGTTCCTTCTGAAATTTCACCAGAGTGCCACAGAGCGTCATGGTAAGCAGAGTGCTCTGAAAAGGAGGGAGGTTTGGCCCAGGTTAAGGACTCACAGACAACGCCGCCGAAGCAGTTGCTTCATCCATTCGTACACTGAATCCACCAGAATGGCATTTAGAGCACGCTGTGGTCTTCCTCAAGGGTGGGACAACGGAGGAGCTAGGAGCCCTGTAGCCACTGGCCTGCCCCTTCCTAGGACAGAGTCAGCCTGACTGGTGGAGAAATGGGAGGATGATGTGGGGGTCAAAGCCCCTCTGTGCAGCTTGCACTAGAGGCATGCACAGTGCTTCAGAAGCACTGGGTGAAGTGGCACTTCTTAGGGACTTCACTTCTAAAAGTCTGCAACTGTGACTTTCCCTGTCTGCCTTGGTGAATCTCTGAGTGTATGTGTGCATGGTGTGTGTGTGTGTGTGTGTGTGTATCTGTCTGTCTGTCTGTCTGTCTGTCTGTGTACTTATATGTGCACATGTGGACATGTGGGTGTTCAAGTCAGGGGTCAACCTCTGTCTGGTACTGTTCTCAGGAAATGTCTACCTTGTTTTTTGAGACAGGATGTCTCACTTCCCTAGGGTTTGCTAACTAGGCCAGATTTAAAGGTCAGTAAGCCCCAGGTGTGCCTCCTCCACCTCCTCTGGAATGACAGGCATGTGCTGCCATTTAAAAAAACAAAAACAAACAAACAAACAAAACCCTAGGTTTTAAAATGTTGGTTTCTTCAGTTTAAACTCAGGTCCCTGTGTTTGTTAGGCAAGCATTTTATTGACAGTCATCTTCCCAGCCCCAGATCCCTGTTAAGAGACACCAAGGCTCTTAATTTCTGGGCATAGATGTTTTAAAATCTGACTTCTTTATCCTTATTTCTTTGAGGATACATTCACTCGTTCATTCATCCGTTCATTCATCCCCTCACATGATAGCTAAGGAATGGTTCTTGTACTCAAGAGCTATTCTCCCTGCTGAGGAGCAGGAGTTGACTTTTAGTTTTGAGGCAAGGCCTTGCTAGCAAGCTCGCAGTGGCGGTGGGTGGTGGCAGGAGTAGCAGCAGCCTCATCATTTGCTAGGCTCAGCCTCCTAGGCACAGGGCTGTTGGGGAGAGTAGCACTAGACTTGGCAAGAGCAGCAGGCCCAGAAGCTCCCTCTCCCTGAGGGACCAGGTCCAGGAAGGAGCAGAACCAGGACATGTCAGCAGCAGATCTGATGTCCAAGCAAGGGATGGGTGGATACAATCATTTTAGAAAGAAAAATCTAGCAGATTTAGGGGACAGGTAATGCCATCACGGTGGGTACCTCAGGCACTTGGAGCATCTCAAAGAGTACATAAGAAAACCGAGGAGAACAAGTTGAGTTGTTTAAAGAAAAAACAAAAGCGTGGGCGGTATACCACTGTTTTCTGGTGGAGAGAAGGCAGGAGACATCAACTGGGCAAGGGCAGACATGAGATTGGCTCTCCTTTACAAAGAGCCTCTGTCCGAGGCCAGGCAGTTGGCCTGGGGTCTGGACAAATGGTTGCTCTGTGTGGGAGGTGGATGAAGGAGGTGTCCAAGGTCCCCTTTGGGGAACACAGCAGGTACACAACATGTGTTCATCCCCAGCCAGAACTGGCCCATATGTGAACCAACCCCAGTCTCTGGCCACCTGGACCTCTGAATAGAGGCTGGTACAAGGTGGCCAGTGAGCCAGGGTTTGACACAGACGCTCCTTCTCCTTGAAAAAGTCCCAAAGGAACAATGGACCAAGCAGAAAGAAAAGGGGAAGGAGGTTTGGAGAAACTTCGGGAAGACCGGGATGGAAACCGTTTGTGTTGAATGGACTCCAAGGCAGCACCATTTGGAAAGTAATATAAAATCAGAGTAGCCTTGCCTTGGAGGGACACTGTCCAACTGCAGCCACAACAGCTGTGGGCCAGATGCAGATGGTCAAAGCAATACCAGAGCTGTCTGGGGGGTCGGATCTGTGGTGATGCAGAGAAGGGCAGGCTGTTTCCCTTCAGGGAGGCTGCTGGACTTCCTGAAAGCAAGGAAGAGCAGCAGCTAGTCCTCAGCAGGGAAGGACGAGAAAGTTTTGTGTAAAACAGAGGTCTCTTAGAGGTGGTGTGTTTTGAATGATGTGGGGGGCAAGGGGCATTCTGTCCAAGAACTCTCAGGATGGCGCAGGGGCTGGCTTGATAGTGTAGAGGTCTCTGCTTTAGCCTGAGCATCCTGGATCCCACAGAAGAATCCCGAGTTAACATTGCTCTGGCACGATGCCAACCCCACCGCCTCCGGTGCCTGTGGTTGGAGGGATGAGACCGACCATCCTGCTCTCTCTCCACCTCCAGCTCCACCTTCCCCAGAGCCAGAACACAAGTGTTTGTGTACTGGAAGGAATTCAGGACGTCAGGAAGATTCCTTTTTTTAAAAGTAGTTTTTCCATAGCTTGTTTAGAAGTTGTCAAGTGTCTCCATCCAGCAGATCCCTAAAGGAGCCAGCCCATCTTGAGGGCCTGAGGTGGAGAGGTCGGCAGGGAGGGAGACGTTTGTCAGGTTCTTGGTGGGCAGTGGGCTGGGTAGTCCCTAGGCACTTGCTCTGAGCAGGATGCGGGGAGCAGTTTCTGAAAGCGCTTGTTTCAGACTTGCTATAGGATAAGGAATGGGTCTAAGCGACTTTAAATTTTTATGACGTTATTTATTGGGGCAGCACACATGTCCCATCGGTTGTTGGGATAGTCTAAAGACACGTTGGAAGAGTTGGTTCTCTCCACCCACCACAGTGCTCTCAGGGATGCAGTTTAGGTCTTCAGGTCTGGCAGTGGATGCCTTTCCCCACTGAGCCATCTTACCATCCCTCTAAGTGACTTTAATAGCAATGAACTATAGCTAGACCTGCCCAACTGGGATTCATTTTTCCTGTAATTCATTTCTGCTACATTTTGCTGAAGCCTCTCCCTGTTGAACTGAGGGTGACTCGCCTGCTCTTTTATAAAAAAGTAGACTGAGAAGTGCTCACTGATAGCCAGTAAGGTAATGATTGAAATCACTTTTGATCTCACCGAAGTCACCTCTGTGGATGGACCCAGGGGCACAGTGGTGAAAAGAGATTTGATGTTCCTAGAAACCTTCATTCAGTAATTTCATGGGTTTAAACATGTACACTTTCAAATTATCTTAAGCAGCTATATGAAAGATAGTAGATAGGCAGAGTCAATATGAGTTCAGATGGCATTCCTTTACTGAGATAGGTTGAACACTACAGTCTTCCAAGCTATGGAAAGATACTGGGAACCAAAGGGCCCAGGCCACCAGTGTGTTGCCAACCATCCATGCTGCTCCACCTCTAAGACAATTTTATAGTACAGAATATGAGAGTCTCATCAGAGCGCACCATCCTAGTACAGGACTCATTGTCCTCTAACCTTCTTCCTCAAGGGTCTGACCTCTGACATTGTTTCTCAGAGTCCAGATTTTTACTCAGGAGTCTGCCCTCTTGTCCAGGGTCAAGGTGAACATCTGTTGAAACTTGAAGGAAATTTAGAACTGAGGAACAGTTAGAAAATCTCTCCCTGTTCATGTCCCCAGGTTCCCATGGGGGCTCAGAGAACAGCAAATAGGATTCCCTGAATAGCCATGGAAGTAACAGCCAGTACCTCTGCTCTAGTGTCCAGAACAGTCACTAGGTGTATCGGCTAAGTGACAGGTGCACACACAGCCAAGTGTAAGCCTTGTGGGAGAGGAGAGAAGAAAGGTCAGGACCAGGGTATTCAAAATGAGGGAAAAGACTGGAAGAAGAAGAGGAAGAGGAAGAGGAGGAAGAAGAAGAAGAAGAAGAGGAGGAGGAGGAGGAGGAGGAGGAGGAGGAGGAAGAAGAAGAAGAAGAGGAAGAAGAAGAATCATTATCATCCACGGTAAACCAAAAATAAATCAAGCATGTATTGTCATCTGCTGTGGACGAATATATTAGGCAAAGATGGCATTTTCGGGGATTAAAGAGGAAGTCAGTTTGAAATGTGTGCACAAAGATCAGAGATGGCTCAGGAAGTGGAGGCACCAACTGTCAGCCCTGGGCTCCTGTGTTCAAATCCCAGGACCCATGTGGTAGAATGAATGAACAAACAACTCCCAAAAGGTGTCCTCGACCACCACAAGTGTGATTAATTAATTAATTGAACCACTGCATATATGTGTTTCAAATCCTCTCCCTACTCCTAACCCAAGAGATTACTTGATTGATTGACTATCTGAATTGTTTTTGAGATGTTTTTGAGATGGGGTGCTCAGTCTGTAGGCACAGACTGTTTGCCCAAAGGTCACTGTATAGCCCATGTTGGCTTCAGATCCACACCACCCCCTTGCCTCAGCCCCCCTGTGCTGAGATGACTGGCATGTACCTTCTTGAGAGGTCATCTGCAAGGGATAGGCACCTGCTGGTTTAGGTCACATGATATTCCTTGCCCCCATCCCATTTTTTCCATGTTTAATTTAAAGGGCAACATAGCTCTCAGATCCTCCCTGTGTGGCACAGTCTCTGCCAGAACCTTGCAGATGAATGACCCTTGACCCCCTCCTTCCCCATTTTAGCCAAAGAGAGGAAGCAGGCCTTTTATCCCTTTAGAACACAGAAGTCTCAAAGTTCCCAAGGTCTCAGGAAAAAAAAAAAAACCAAAGGGAAACTCAGTTAAGCTTCCTCTTGCTTGAGTAAAAAATATGTCTCCCCTCCTCTTCCACTGGAGCATCTACTATGTCAACTTCAAGCTGAGGCTCTCGGCAGCCACCTTCTCCCATGCTTTAAGGAAGGAAGCCTCCTTTGGCCCACACTGAATTGAAACATTAAAATAAGTGCTGTGATTGACAGCTGTGACCCAAACAACTTAGGAAAGGAAAGGTTCATTTAGGTTCACAGTTTTAGGGTACAGTCAGTCATGGGTACAGGAACATGAGGTGCTGATGGTCACATTGCGTGTTCTTAGTCGTGAAGCTGGGAGGGAATGTGAGTATTCAATTGGATTTCTCCTTTGAGCCTTTTTGCTTATTTTTTTATTGTAGCCCATTATGGTGTTGCAAACATCCAGAATGGGGTACTCAGTCCTCCCCGAACCATACGAGCACAACCAGAGGTGTGTCTCCTAGGTGATTCTAAGTTCAGACAAGGTGAAAATGAAGTTGAGCCATCAGAGATGACTTTGAGGGTTAGAACTTGGAGTGGAATAGGCTGGCTATAGTTAATAACTCAACCATACAAACGTTGTGTTTGTTCTTCCAGTCTGTCAGCCATGGGGTGGACAGTGGGCTTGAGTGTCATCCTGACATTTTCTTCTCTGTGGTACAGTGTTTCACCCTGTCGTTTCTGAGCATGGGTAAGAGAATTGTGGCTCCTGGAGCACTCTCTGAAGTGATCCCTGGGAAGGAGAAAGCAAGAAAGCTTTCCAAAAAGGCGAAAACACTTCATCAGACCACCATGACTCTGGGTAGTTCTGAGCATCTGCAAGCCCTGCCCCCAGGGGTAGAGTGGCTGTCATCTTCAGGTGGTGCAGCTGAACAGACAGAAGCCAAAAGAGAAAGAAAAAAACAAAGAAAGAAACAAAGAAGATCTTACTGGGCAGATGGCTTGGGCCAGTATTGCCAGAAAGAGGAGCTGACATAAAGATTGGGGGAGGCATTATTGATTGAGGGGCATGTCTCGTGGAAAGGAAGGAAGGAAGGAAAAATGGAAGGAAGGAAGGAGGGGAAGCAGGAACAACCAGGGAGAAGAAGCTGAGCCATGACTTATAATCCACATGAAGTCGGGCCTCAGCCTTGCCCCACAGAGGCTCATAGAGAGGCTTGCAGAGGTAAGAAAAGGATTGGTCTAGTTTGTCTTGTCACTGGCTGCCCCTGACAGATAGTTGTCATGCCCTGGCATCTCCAGGCTGGGGTAGGTCCATCAGCCCAGTATAATTCTGCAGAGATGATGGAAGGAGTGAAGCCTATGGGCAACACTTGAACCGGTCTAGAGTTCTTAGCTTGGTAGAGGATGTCTAGTCAGGCAAGAAACACAACTGTAACAGCTGCCATTGAGAAACGCAGCCCTGTACACTATCTAATGAGTAACTGATAACTCATGCAAATTCCACCCTATCTTGTCCTGTCTTGGGATAGGGCAACAAGGAACTAAGCTCTTTGGTTGGATTGGGCCACGAGATAATTTGGAAAAGAAGATGGCTGTCCCTCGGGTCATTCCATTCATTCTGCAGGAAGCATTGGAGATGAGTGTGGTATCTCATCTGGAGCTGGCTCTCACTCTCCAAGCTTCAGCTTTTGTTTTAAATTGTCAATTTGGATTTACTAGATGCCTGTCATGTATAAAGCAAATTTGAAAGCACCAAGCAGAAAAAGGAATGACAGAAAATCCTGCCCCAGTCTCGAGCCTCAGGGTTAATGTCTGACAGAGGACAGGGAATGGGAGAAAGAAGCAGTATATGTACCCAAAAGTCAAATTTCAGAATTTACCCTAGGACCAGCATAGATAAGTTATTTTGGTGCTCAAAGTAAAAAAGGGAGAGAGAAGGCATGTGTTTGTCTCAATGTCATAAATGCAATTACATTCTAAGATATAATTAGAGAGAATTTTAAAAATCTATGAAAATTTAGCTACAAAAATACTCCGGAAATTATTGATAACAAAAACAGAATGTAGAATTAGGGGGAGAGATGGGAGCACTAAGAAGAGATAGAGGGAGGTGATGGACGGATATCATCAAAATAGAGCTACAAGGGAAGGAAAATATCAAAGAATGAAGGAGAATTTTTTAAAAAATCGGCCAGCAAATAAAATGACAAAATAAGATTCCCCAAAGCTTTTCTACCACAGAGAGGCTGTAAAAGATAAATGCACTTCGGAGAAAGTGAAAGAGCAAAAAAAAAGAATAGACGATCAATCCCTCTTTAAAATCCCGTGTTACCATGAAACCTTCTTCAGTTCTCAGCACAGAAGGCAACTGCTAAAATTCTTGCTCTTTAAGGACTTGAAGCTAAAGGCCAAAGATCCTGCATATTTGGCGGGGGTGGGGGAGCAGGGGATTGTGGGATGGGATGTAGGCCAGCCTTCCTTTGCATCATATCTATTAATGCTTATTACTGGGCTGTTCTCTCTCTCTCTCTCTCTCTCTCTCTCTCTCTCTCTCTCTCTCTCT
>JADRCH010000034.1:3697177-3711601 GCA_019843965.1 Rhynchomys soricoides
TCTCTCTCTCTCTCTCTCTCTCTCTCTCTCTCTCTCTCTCTCTCTCTCTCCCCTTCATGGTGTTGGGGATTGAACTTGAACCCAGGCTCTCGTGCATGCTAGGTGAGCACTCTGCCACTGAGCCACACATCCCCAGCCCTGGAACTCTCTCGTTCTCTCCTCTATCTGAAACTCTACCAGCTATAAACACCAAACCCCCATTCTATCCCCTCTCCCCTAAAACCCCCAGAGAAATACCACTCTCTCTTCATCTCCGTGAGTCTGGCTCCAAAGAGATTTCACTCTCCCTTCCTACTGCTACAGTACAGTACTTGAGGCTGGGTCATTAAAGGACAAGCTTTCTTTCCGGTCATGGTTCTGGAGACAAGGAAATCCAGCAGTGTGGCCTGGTGCTGCATGCACCACCGCAGTGTGAGAAGCAGACTGACTTGTCATTCTTGCTTCCCTATGTATCCCAGGCAGGCCCTGAACGCCTGCTCCTCGTGCCTCAGTTTCCCAAGTACTAGAGGATGAGACCTTGCAATACTGCGGCAGCTTTAAATTGGCTATAATAACAGCCCCACTCTCAAAGACACCCGTCTGTGAATCCATTAAAAGATTAACTAGGGAAGAGTTTTCCTCAGCCGACTATGATGATCCCCCAGGTTCTCCCTCTCCGAGCCTCATGAGAGTGGCTAATCTCCGGTGTTAGTTTTGGTGGGGACATTACATAGAACTACACAATATTCCCCTTTAGTGTCTGACTTACTTCCTTTAGTAATGTCTTCAGGAACCATCCAGGATAGAGCATCTTTCAGAATTTCCTTCCTCTGAAGGGCGAATGTACCCATGAAATTTAACATCATTTATTGAGTCTGTTTTATTACTGTGGGCCTATGGAGGACCAGAAGCTTTATAATATGCACATCTTTTTAAAAGTTTTTTTTTGTTTTAATTTTTATTTATTTTATATATTTTTTAATTATTTTGTATGTATGCGTGATTTGTGTTTTGTTTGTATGAGTGTGTCTGTATACCATGATATGTATGATGATCCTTTCCCTCTTTAGTAAAAGTTCCCTCCCTGCCAACTGAGCGTGCCTGCATTATGGGAAAGCTGGGTCCCTGTCTGCCTTATTCCCTAGGTGTCAGCTATCAGCATGATGTCTAGAAGGACTGGACAATCACTCGCCAGTGGAATATGTCCCAGCACCCTCCCAACACCATCCCTGCCTTCTTATTTTAATACAGCCCCATTACAAGTGTTCTAGCAATGGCAGGTTCATTCTGCGATCGGCTACCTCGTATTACCCAGCCAGGCTCTCACCAAACACCCTTCCCTCGGCTGTGTGCCCTATGCTCATCTGGCCTGTGTCTGCCCGTTCTCTTCGCAGAAGTGAAAGATTACGAGCCCCCGTTCGGTTCCAAGGTGCGAGAGCACCCGTGTGTGGAGAGCATGAAAGACAACGTGCTGAGAGACCGAGGGCGACCTGAAATCCCCAGCTTTTGGCTCAACCACCAGGTAAGGAAGGTGGTTCTTCCTTCGAAGGGTCAGAAGGTCCAGAGGAGTCTGCTCGCAGCAAGCAGAGGATTCTGGGAGATGGAGCTTTTAACTCTGAGGGCCGAGCCCTCGGTTCTCTGCAACTCTGTTGGGTTTGTGTTCGTAAGGAAAATTCCAATAGAAGCGAATGACCCCGGCCTTGTAGGTTGCATTCAGCAGGTTTATGCAGTATTCCCAGAGAGCTCTCAGATAACCACTGTAGGGCACCGGTCACCTTCCTCAAGCTCTCTGGATACAGCGTTGCTAGCTGTGTCTGCTGTCAACTCCCATGCCTTCGCTCGCTCTGACTTTGCCCCTTTGAGGTCCTTTAACCTCAGAAATATTTAGCAGTTGGAAGCAAACAGGGTTGTCAGGTAGCTGGTGTGCTCCTATGTGCTGGCTGTACATGGAGACGAGAGGGGAGCTGTGTGTGAGCATGCTGGGGAAAGAGGAGGCTGGCTTACCACTGTGGAAGACAATCAATGCAGAGGAGTCTGCTGGTGAAGGAGGGGCGGGGCAGCCTGGTGAGTGACATCTTCACAACTCTGCCGTCATTCTTCCCAAGAACTGGAAGTTAAGGCTGCTCGTAGCAGAAGCGGAGGAGCAGAAAAGATAGATTGTGAGTGAGAGACCATTGGCCCCAGGTGTGATGTACCCTGGAAAGCCTCAGTAAAGAAAGAGCTAGAACGGTGTTTTCCAGTCTCTCCCCTAACATGATTCTTTTCCATTCAGGAAAGCCCTTTATTGCTCTTGCAGACGAAGTCCTTCATCCTTGGCCATGGCTCTGTAGGTCTGCCTAAAGGCAAGGGGAGTTCAAAGAGAACTGGAAACAGCAAGCCAGGCACAACCAGGAAGACAAATGGGGCAGGAAGCCTACTCAGAGCAGCCCTGGCCCAGAGCCAGCCCTGTGATCAGGGAGTAGTAGGTGAACCAGGCTTCCAAGGGTCAGGGTGTTCACCAGAGTCTCAGGCAAATCGTCTTTGGTTCGAAAAATGCAAGGCTGTTTGTAGGAAGACAGGATGTAGAAGGCGCTGGAACGGTATGCTCCCTTGAAACTGTCACCATTTGCTAAAGTCCCTCCTAGAAGCTCTTTTAATGAAGCTGTTATTCATTATGCTAAAATTCTGGAAAGAATTTGCATAATACATTTTTTTCTCTTAATGAGATTTGTTGCCTTATTGATTTCAAGGTAATGCTTAATATTTAATTTAATTTACAGCCTGTAATTACTGTGTCAGAACAAAACAAATGTTTCTGGTATAGAAACAATAACACTCTACTCTTAACAGGGTCATCAATCAATACTCAGTTAGGTGAATTATGCAATTTATTCTACATCAAGAACTGGGGGTAGGGAGGGAGGACTCCCCAGAAGTTGCGAAAGTTGCTGGTATTGCCAGGCAAGTACCAATTCTCCACAAAGAGTGTTAGATGTATCTTTGCCAGCTGTATGGAGATCACCAGGGGCAATGTTGACCTCTACATGGAAAGAGCTAGTCTCATTTCCACCTCTCAGACTATTCACTTACCTTCTGATTTTCTGAAAGAACTCAAAACATTAAGAAAGACATTCTTGACCCAAAATGAAATCCAGCTGAGACAGAGTGCTTTTCTGTTCTAGACAGCCTTCCCTGCGTGGGAGTGAGGTTCAGGGAGTGGGGTTGTGTTGGGGAGAACAACCTTTGCAGTCAGGCATATTTGGCATACAAAGACAGCCACGTCAGAGGGCCTAGCTTAATGCCAATGGAGATGGCAGGGGCATCATGAGTCACCCTAGGCAGTTCTGGAAGAAACATATAAATCATTCTAGGAAAGATGGACTTTACTAAATGAACCCAGGTTAATGCCTGTCCCACTCTAGACTTGAGTGTCCAGCCCTGTTCAAACAGAAGGGTACCTATGAGCCAGCTCTGTTCCAGTCTGAAAGAAGAAAATCTCCAGAGGCCATGAAAGAGGCAAGGGAGAGAGAGAGCCCAGCCTCAGGTGGGGAACAGGAGTCCTTCAGGGCCTGTAATGTATAGAATGCACAACGTGTGCCAACCTGAGTAGACCCTAGGCACTGGAGAGATGGCACTATTAGTAAAGGTAATTTGCAAATTAGCTTGAGGACCTGAGTTTGAATCCCCAGTACCCATGTAAAAGGTTGGGGGCCAGGATGTAAGCCTGTAAGACAAGCACAGAAGGAAAAGGAAGAAGGATCCCAAATCAGTGAGCTCCCTGCTCAGTGAGAAACCCTGTCTCGAAGAGTAAGGTGTCTTTGAGGAAGACAGCTGATATTGACCTTTGATCCACAGCTGCATACACAAGAACACATAGAAAGAGTGAGCCTTATTCGGAACTGTGGGCTTTGATAATATGTATTATTGATACTAATTCCATAGTGACCACCCACTGATGGTACCCTTGGGACCCCCTCCTTTCCTCTGCAGGGCATCCAGATCGTGTGTGAGACACTGACCGAGTGCTGGGACCATGACCCCGAGGCCCGTCTCACAGCCCAGTGTGTGGCAGAGCGCTTCAGTGAGCTGGAACACCCGGATCGACTCTCCGGGAGGAGCTGCTCCCAGGAGAAGATTCC
Source organism: Rhynchomys soricoides (assembly GCA_019843965.1). Lineage (NCBI taxonomy): Eukaryota > Metazoa > Chordata > Mammalia > Rodentia > Muridae > Rhynchomys > Rhynchomys soricoides. The sequence goes on from JADRCH010000034.1 coordinate 3,701,275, forward strand.
AGAAGACGGCTCACTGGACACTACCAAATAGCTTTTTCTGGGTGGGCTGGGGCCAAGCCTCCAGAAGCTGTGCTCTAACCAAAGACCAGAGGCAGCAGGATGCTTTCCTGACTGATGCTTCTGGAAAACCAAGGACTTGCTCCCTTCTTCCCCAGTAGCTGCTCCATGTTCAGAAGCAGCAGCGGCGGTGGCAGCAGCAGCAACCATAGCAGCAGCAGTGGAGGGGGAAGAGTGACAGAGAGCATCCTATGCCTTGGACATTGTCATGGCATAAGCTGTGCTAGCACCTCCTCAGGAAATGAGATTGATATTTACAACAGCCAATAACGTTTGCACTTTATTAATGCCTGTATGTAAATATGAATAGCTATGTTTTATATATATCTATATATCTATATGTCTATATCTCTCTATATATAGCTATTCTCTGCAAGGAGGCAAAGAAAATGATCAAATGTTCCCGGGGAATTAGTTTTTACTGGAGAGCTCTGGAATGGAGCGGAAGGGACTCGGGATAGCGTTAGCACTTGACAGTCAGTCAGACGAGCAATGATCCCCTGACTGCAGGGTTGGAGGCACAATTGTACGAGAAGGATCCATGCCTTGCAGCCTGCTCTGGGTACAGAACACTTTATTTTGCAATAATTACCCTCTACAGTAGGGTGCTTTATGGACCAGGAAGCTAAGTTCCAACTCAGCACTATGTCCCAGGGTCTCCCATGTGCCTTTGCTTTTCTCCATTGTTGTCTTTGACATTCAGACCCCACATCTGACTTGTGAACTTCCTGGCTTAGCCTTGAAACTTGGCCCCATCCTTCTGCTTTTACAGAGTACCAAACTCAAAGAAGACCGTTCCCCACCCATGAAATTGACCCACCATCTACTAATAAGATTGAGTCCTTTGATGCATAAGTTCCTGTTATTCGTTCCCAGCCATTATCTTTTGTTTTCTTGGGTTTTTTTCCCTTTTAAACATGGCATACCCTACACCCTGCCCCTGAGGCTCATTGTATTTAATTTTTGGTGCTCTGCTGCTGGAGCTTCCAGCTTGCCATGGCAACACCAGTGGGTTCCACTTTCCTAGCTTCCCAAATAGCAGAGAGGATTTGAATGCTACACACTGCCCATACTGTACAACTGTCCGAGGACACTTTAAATCCTTGTTTTCCTCGTTTCCTTGTTTCCTTCTTTGTGCACTGTCAAAAAAGTTAGTTGAGCTTTTTTTGAACTAGTTGGGAAGGCAGAAAAATCTAGATTCTCCAATAAGGAGAGGAGGTGGTTCCTAGCTCTGCCCCTAGGTGGCGTCATTTACAGTAAGAAGGTATGGATGCAGCTGCCTCACTTCTCACTGCTAAGCCTCCAGACTTCCCAGTACCCACACCCACCCCATTCTGGAAATGAAAGCTGCTTCTAGTCAGGATCCATTGTAAGAAAAGTACATTCTTGAGCATGGAGAAATAGCTCAGCAAGTAAAAATGATTGCCTCACAAGCAAGAGGACCTGAGTTCAATCTCCCAGAACTCACGACAAAAGCCATGTTCAGTGGGACACCCTTGTCATCTCAGCACTGAACATCCCTGGGAGCCCAGTGGTCAGCTAGGAAGACTGTCTCCAAACCAGGGTGAACAGCACCCTGAGCACCCTGAGGAACAACATCTGACATTGACCTCTGACCTCCATCACCCACGAACACCCTCACACACGGGCACACACGCTAGAAATATGCATTCGTTTCACCTTGCTCTGGGGACAGATTGAATTGCACAAACCTTATCTGAGGTTATGATTTGAAACTGACATAAATTGGACCTCAGAAGACCTCCTGTGTGTGACCTCATTAGGTCAAGTCTCTATGTGCACATTAAAGTTCCATTAAGGAACCTTCTCCTCTAAGAATCTTCCTTTAGGGCCATTGGTCTCTGCATGGTTCTAACCTTTGCAGAAATTACAAGTGCATATTTGAACAGGGGACACACAGGAGTCCCATGTAGAGACAGGGAACCTGTGTCTGCTTGGACGAGAGCAGAGAGTGAGCTTTAATAGGAAGCTTGTTAATCCACCAACAAATGTGGCTGTTGCAAACCATAGTCTTTTTAAGAAATTATGGTTTTGAAGCAACGTATTTTCAACCAAATAGGGAATATGATTGGAGAACCATCAAGGGGTCTTTTGCTCTGTCTGTAGGATACATGGTCAAGTTGGGGGTAGGACAAAAATCTATGCACTCTTTCCCATGAACGTGGGCTGAGAACGCTGTGGGAAAACCCCAACCCATTGGGCTTGCCAGTGCTAACCCAGTAGCTGTTGTTTACCGCCCTCTAGCGGTGAATTTACAGAATGCTGGTCCACTAGTGGGATTTCTAGGGTTCAAAAGTGACTTCACTTCCGGGTCATCAGCAGAAACTGGAATATGGTGTCATGTTACTGTGGCTTGTTCTGTGTATGTCATTTCTTTTCTTTATTCAAGAAAAAGACCAAGGAATAGCATCGCTGTCATTCCTCAAAGTGTTGACTCTTGTTCACTACTCTGCATAAAGGGAAGGTTTATTCTTTTATTGAACACTTCAGCCATACTCATGTATTAAAATAGGAATGTGAATGCACAATATTCTTTTTATATCAAAACCTAAAGCACTTATTTTCGATCTATGCGGTGTTTGTCTTTTATAAAAATAAAAATGTCTCGTAGATCAAATAAATCCGAAGTCCGCAGACAACCTTGCCTCTTGATGCTTTTCCCAGTAGCTAAACCCACTTCAAACAGCAGATTTTTCTTCAGCATGGCAGAAAATGTCCTCTTGGACTTTTCCATGTGGACTGTCTCTGAACAGTATTGTGAGTGCAGACGCGCCATGTTTGATCACCTCAGATTGTTACCAGGGACAGAACAAAGTAATGATTCCATCAAAGGCCCGCTTGTTGAGCAAATAAGTTGCCATGCTTACTAGCAGAGTATGGTACAGGGTAAGTTCCAGGAGTGTGAATTACCCGAAGAGTTTCACACATCCCCCCCCCCGAATGCTGACTTCCTCATAGCTACACAGACCGAGCCCCCTTCGGTTAGCCTCCCTCCTTACTCTCTAGCTCATCCTGAGACAATAAAAGCACTTGCAGCTTGGCCAGAAGGACCTATATCTGGGAGGAAGGTATAGAAAGGAGTGGATGGGATCGAAGGGAAGGGTCTGATGAGCCTGCCCATCCCTGCTTCTGGGAGTGGAAATGGCAACAGGTCCCGTCTTGAAGGTCTCTTGTGGGTAGTCACAGCTGCTCTGATGAAGACAGCTTATGGTGTGTGTGTGTGTGTGTGTGTGTGTGTGTGTGTGTGTTCGTGTGTTCTACAACAGACTCAAGTCCCTTTAAAAACAATCCAGAAGACATAAGACAGTTGTATAACATAAGGAATGAGCTTGGCCCTCAGATTTCGGTGGGAAAAGCCGCAGGTAGTATAATGTATTTATAATCCTAGCTGCAGAGGCAGACACAGAGGCTCCTTGGGCTTGCTGGTCAACCAGCCTAGCCTAACTGAGCTCCAGGTCAGTTAGGTCAGTGAAAAGACTATGTCAAAATCCAAGTGTACAGGTCTAAGGAATAACACTGGAGTTTAACCTCTGACCTCTCCGCCCACATCTGCACATGTGCACATACATGTCTGTACATGAACACATACACACAAACACACACACACACAACCAAAAGATAATCCATGGCATAATCTCACTAATAAAAACGGAACAGTAGCCCTTAGCAGCCTGCTGTCCCTTATCTCTGAGGTCTGTCCCTGATCCCTGTGTCCTAGCGTGGTGGCTCTTGGTGTGCCAGCATGGCCTCTCTCTATCCCAGGAATTACTCTGGCCTATGTGACTGTTTCTTCCAGGACTGTAACAGTGATGGCTGCTTCAGAGAATGTGTGTCTGTGTGTGTTTTCTTGCCTCTGACTAGCATGCCAGTGACTCCCCTGTGTACCCTTTGCCCTGTGTCCCATACATAGATTTGCATTTGTGTGTTGAACTTAGAAAACCTTGCCTGCATCTTGGCCCATAGTAAGTTGTTGCTTTGCATAAAGGCAAATTTATAGGAAAATCCCACATAGCATTAAGAACGCAGAAGGCAGGAGAAGAATGTTATATAGACCAGGGAAAGGCTCTGCCTGTGTGAGCATTGGCAATATAAACAAAACACTCACTCAGTGAGCATTAATCAGGCCATGGAGAGAGGGAAGATGCCCATTCCCAGGGGCAAGTATTGGATTATCAGAACACAGGTTTCTGAGCTACAGTCAAGGACAAAGCCAAGTTATCCAAGAACTAGAATTTTGAGCAACCAAAGTGCTTGATTTTCTGTTTCTTGCTGTCTCCTCATTAAAACCGCCCAGCACAGTGGGACAAAGAAGCTACAGAGCATGAGGCAATGCCTGGTGGTCCATGTAACACATCTCTGTATCTCTGTCCCCACAGCCCTGTTTGCTCTAAGAGAGCCAGAATGTTCTTTTGTCCCCATTTCATTTATCCAGCTCTCCCCTAACAGGATCTGAAGAAATTCGAGAACAATGGGAAGAAGCACTGGTCTTCTGAGTGTGGGCAGCATTTCCTCATGTGTGAGATGTGTGCCAGTCAGTACCTGAGATGGTTTCACAATTTGCCAGCCATCAAGAACATTTTTGGGTTGTTTTTTTAAAGCAGATATGCCCTTATCTCAATAGGTATTGGAAAGAGAGTAGAACATGAAGCCTGGACTGTCACAAATGTTGTTTCTTGAATGAAGGATGAGTAAAACACTGATTTTTTTTTTTTAAGTCATTGGGAGATGAATAGTACTTATTTATGGCTATCACAGGAGATGAGTTCATAGGGATGCCAATTCTTGTCTAAAAATAGAGACAGCTTATTAAACCCAGGAATGGAAGTGGCCTAACAACCCATTGAGGAAAGAGCTCAAAAACCATCTGATCATCTGGCATACAGCCCTTTATAGGAGTTCCATAGTCCTTACCTCTCCTGCTTGTATTTGAGGGGCTCCTCCCCACTCCCAACCCACTCCCCACACATGCGTGCATGGACATGCTCTGTTCTGTGGATGAAACTCAGGTAAGGATTGGCTGCCAGTCTTCCTTTGCAAACTGGCGTGTGTGTGTGTGTGTGTGTGTGTGTGTGTGTTCATCTTGATGTTTCCATTCTGTCCCTACTCCAGCTACAGGAGGGTTCTAATGGCAACAGCTGAGCTCCAAAGTCAAATGCCCACCCTGAACACCAACAAGGCTGGAGCTAGGGCAGTAACATGGAGCCCTAGAGAGCTCAATGGACTAACTCATTGGTTTTGTTAAGTTTCTGATTGCTGGGACCAGATCCCTGACAAGCAGGGGGCCGGGATGTTTCTTTGGGTTTACAGTTGAAGATGACACAATCCATTGTGGTTGGGAAGACATGGCAGCAGGAATAGACAGCCACTGGTCACATAGTGTCTATGAGAGCTAAGCTATGCTTTAAGTTTTAATTACTGTGCATAAGAGAGCCACAAAACAAAACAAAACAAAAAAATGCCTCTAACCTTGCCCAAGGACAGATACTTCCTAAAATGCTGGAACTATTGTTTCTGGAAGATAGCAAGCCACATGATTTTGCTCCCCTAAACAAGTTTTTTGCCCAACTGCAACTGTGGTTGATCACATGTAGGTAGAAGGTGCATAGGTAGGAAATACATCAGTATGTACGCTTGACCCTGTTTGGATGTAGGCAGAAAGTACATCAGGATATATGCATGCCACTGTTTGGATCTGGTGGGGTACATAATGGATTTGCTTTTATTAACCTCTGCAAAATGTGACTTGTCGCCATTTTCTGGGAACGAGTTCATCATCCTGGTCAGTGTCTAATTAAAGCTTGCTTCAGATTTAGCTCAAAAAATTGTGGTAGTGGTCTTATTCTCATCCGGTAGGATTAACAGTGTCCACACCCAGAAAGCAAAATTCAGATACGGAACCTCGCTACAGAACCGGAAGGGAAGGGAACCCTCGGTGACCCACTTCCTCCTTGAGGCTCCACCCACTGCAAGTCCCACGGCTTTTCAAAATAGCTCCGCCAGCAAGAGCTCAAGTGCAAGCCTGTGGGGCCATTCACACTCAAATCACACCACCAGCTCAAACGAAGATGCCCTTAGCACCGGAGAGCTGGAGAGAGCAGCTGAGCAGAGCACAAGAAGAGAAAGTCTTTTTTTCCCAAATGTTCAAGGTCTCCGGGCTCAGTCCCAAGAGCCTCAGGCAAAACAGAAGCCAAGGTCCTCTGACCCACCTCTAGGCTCTGTTCCACCTCAGTCATTTGAGTTCTGGCTACTGCAAGGTCAGGAGTATTAGCAGTGAGCCGTCCTACGGCCCTCGGGAGGGACCAAGTCCTTCCTGCCAATCATCAGCTTTTGGATGCAAGGCTTGTTCTGCTCCAAGGACTTCCTGTTTTGTGGTGAGCTTTTATTTTTTGTCTTAAACTCTGAGTGCAAATGACATGCTAATGGCCCCGTGTTGAAGGCACTTGCTTCCCCAGGGGACAGATGGGGGAACTTTTCGTCTAAACCTGCCTGTCTATCTCTTTTCAGGGAAACTACCCGGGTTGGCATCTGCTCATCTCCTTCGGTTTCCCCTGAAGTAACTGCCTAATCACTGCTTATCACGTTTCTAATTAATTTCCTCCCTTTTTTTTTTCACTTGAATAATTATGGCTTCATACTTTATGGGTTGGGGGCCATGCCTTTCAGGCCCGTTTTGCAAAGACTGCTGATCAAGACAAGATTGTGAACTTGTGCACATTCCGGGACCTGCCAATCAGTTGCTCATGGAATAATCTATTCTGGTATACCTCCTGATACTTGCAGCACTTAAAAATAGCTTGTTAATCGTTTTCCTACACTAATTAAGCAGACATCGCTCCTTTATTTTATTATATATTTTTTTGAGAATTTTGCGCATGCGTAGTCTTTACATCTTTTTCACCCCTCACTCTCCCCCACCCTGATCTTCCTCTCTCCCCTCCTAGTCCTACATTTTCAAAACGATCATCTCAACATAGTTTACTGAAGAGATGTATGAGGTATGGCATATTCTGGTCTTCCACAGTGATTTTTTTTTTTAGGGTGACATTCTGGTCAATTCAGGCTACTTTTGAGGACAGGATGACTTTAGGGTGGAGCTGTTAAACTGAAAGCCAGAGAAGTCTTTTGAAATTCCCTAAGGTGTACTTCCAAATGTCCACAGGCAGTCTGTGAGGGCTCTTAGTCACTGACAGAGTGAGCACCTAGCTGTGCACACATTATCATAAGAACAAAGCTCTGTGGTTGGAAAAAGGGAAAAGTAGCTGATGGGGCTGGAGATACTATCTCAGAAATTAAGAGTGCTTGCAGCTCCTTCAGAGGACCAGAGTTTGGTTCCCAGCACCCATGTTTGACACTTCCTGTGACTCTTGGGACAAGGGATCTAGGTTTTCTTCTGGCACATGAGCTCCTGTGGGCAAGGCTTCAATCAGATGCACGCACATACGCATAAATACAAAAATAAAAATAAAGGCATCTGTATAGCAGTGGACTCCCAAGGGTGACTGCTGACAAAATGGCAGCTAATTATCTTTGGAATGTAGTTTGAGCTTAGGGCATTCTCCCTATTAGGAATATATATTAAAGCTGTCCTATACATAACAGAAAAATATGTTGAAGTATTTGGAAGTAAATTATGGATCATAATAACTGTAATGAATGTTCTGAGGCTCTTAATGAGGAATGCTTTTCCTTTTTTTCCCCCTCCCACCCTCCCGAAATGCCCACTCAGGAGCTCTCCAAACTGATAAACACCTGAAATACAGAGGTAGTGGTTTCTAAATGAAAGCCTCCAGCTTCTTATCCTCTATGTTTGAGTGTGGCTGGGCTGAATGGAATCTTTGAACAACATCTTCTAAACTCAGAGAAGCAACAACTGTTCCCTGGCTCTTGGTTCGGGGACAGACCCTATCTTCGAGACAGGACTGCATTTTTTGGATGCCTATTCAAAGTTATAGACTATGCTAAGTCATGAACACTACTGACATGTGTCTGAATTTTAAACAGTTGCCCCAGGGAAACCTGCTGATCTGAGTTCCGCTGTATGCTTTGGTTTCATGAGGCAAGTATTGCATTAGGAAATGTCATACTCCGTACCAGCACTGCCTATAGGAATTAAACCATCACTGGCATTATCCATTGTTGCTAATCTACACTAAATGTGATTTTTCTTCAAAGGGATGATGCTGTTTAAACAGTGAGCATGCAACATTGTAACAGAATCTTTCCTGCCTAAGCTGCCGTTGTTAGGATAGTGTATCTCAGCAATAGGGAGAATCGGAAGGACTGGGCAGTTTTCTCCTTGTAAGCTGTGGTCCCTGGCTTTTGCCTTCCATTTGCTTCTTCTTTCTTAATCTTTCAACACCATCTGCGTGCTCTAACCCAATCCTGTGACTTAGAGAACCACTCCTATGCTGATGGATCCGCAGCTTAAAGCTTTCTTCCCAACTTCCTCCCTGAAGCTGAGATTCATAATTTCCAATAAATCATGTGGGGGCTGGCTGATTTATCGGCAGCTCAAACCTTGCACAGTTACATCAGGTGACATTACAAATTTACTGCTCCCATTTCAGGAAGCCACAAGTCCTCCCTAACAGTTGCCCAACCAAGAGTGTATGAAATTGTCCAGAACCCCTTCTTGGTCTATGAACACCCTATTCCATTTGGCAGTTTGAGTGTAGCACCGAATGTGAACTGTTCTCCACAGGCTCTTGTACTGGGGTGTGTGTGTGTATGTGTGTGTGTGTTTGTGTGTGTGAATCGATTGCCAGCTGATAGGCTTTGGAGTTTATTAGACATATGGAGTCTAGCCTAATTGCTCTATTAATCCCTTGATGGATTTGTAACATGGATTGATTACTAGGGGAGAGAGAAAATAAGAGGAGACACCAAGCTGAAGTAAGTAGGTCACTGTGAGTGTATTTCTGAAAGGGTCTGTCTGTCTGTCCATTTTTGTATATGAGTGTTTTGTTTGCATATATACATGTCTGCCGTGTCCTCGGTTGGTGTCTCTGGGAGCTAGAGAGTTAAGTTACAGATGGTTGTGAGCTGCTGTGTGGGAATATATAATTCAACCAGGTCCTCTGGAAAAGCAACCAGTGCTCCTAACCACTGAGCCATTTCTCCTGTCAACTGTGCATGCGTGCTTAAGAACTACATCTTGTTCTTGACCTTTCTGCATTCTTTCCTCTTCCCAGGTTCCATGAGATGAACCACCTTCTCCACCACGAACCATTCCTGGGTCCTTCCTTCTATGAGCCATTTCACCTCAGCAGTGAGAAAAATAATTAATATGCCTATCAGCCCACTTACAGACACTTCTGGAATCAAACCCCTGGATCCCTATTTCTTCCATTACGACTCTAGTATAAATGACCATACCTGCTTGCTTGAGCTATTTTGTTGTGAAGACCTACAGTATGTCTAAGTGAGTTTAATAAAATCACCCACTTTACAACAGAGAAAACTATGGAGTAACTGTCAGAAAATACATGAAGCAAATGTCAAAAGGTTTTCTCAGAAAACCACCTTGCCACTTAGCTTAAGGATTTCAGATATCCTGGAGTACACCCATGAGTATGTGCACAGGGACACCAAAGCCATCAACCTCTGAGCTACAAGAACCATGACCAGGGATACTTGGTCAACTATGGACTTGCTTATCAGAACTGCCCAGATGGAGTTCATAAAGAAAGCAAAGACGATCCCAAAAGATGCCACATGAGCACACTGGCGTTCACTAGCATTGATGCACACATGTCATGGTGGTCCACCATGATGTGTTAATTTGGAAATACTTGGTTATTGCATGATCAAGTGGCTCAGTGACTGTCTTTCTTGAGAAGATAACTTGAAAGATCCTAACTACATTAGGGATTCCAAAATTAAATACACAGATAATTCTGAGGTCTTGATGGAGAAATGCTTTCCTGAAGAAAAACAAAAACAAAAACAAAAAACAAAAAACCAAGCCAGTTGAAATTGCTAAGCACATGGAAAGTGCTCAGATACACACGGAGTGCTCAGATACACATAGAGTGCTCAGATACACATGGAGTGCTCAGATACACATGGAGTACTCAGATACACATGGAGTGCTCAGAGACATGAAGAGTGCTCAGATTCACATGGAATGCTCAGATACACATGGAGTACTCAGATACACATAGAGTGCTCAGAGACATGAAGAGTGCTCAGATTCACATGGAATGCTCAGATACACATGGAGTACTCAGATACACATAGAGTGCTCAGA
>JADRCH010000034.1:3712436-3723484 GCA_019843965.1 Rhynchomys soricoides
CCTAATGCAAGCAGCCAGCTTGCTATGATGTCAGCCCAGCCTGTCACTAAGAGGGCTTCGTTGACAGTTACCTTCTCTAAGGCAGCTTGACAACAGGAAGGGTCTGGCAACCTCCAATGAGTCAAACCTGTAAAGCCCACAGCAACTTAGCTCATTTAAAGCCAGCATTGAAAGGATGCTTAAAACAAGATCTCCTGTTCCATTCTTAGCACTTTGACTTTTGGGTAATTATATTTGTCTTCCCTGCCACCACTTGACTTGTGTGTATGTTTGGTAACTCTAGAATGAAGACTTTACAAGACAATTTCATCTACTCTATCCATTGCTTATGCTTTGGTTTAGTTTGATTTTTATTTTATTTATTTATTTATTTATTTATTTATGTGTTTGTTTGTTGCCATTGTTTGAGACAGAGTCTCACATAGATGGAGCTGGCTGGCTAGTCCACCCAGGGCTAGATTACAAGGGTGGGTCACTACATTTAGTGAGTTCTGAGGGCTCTGACTCAGGGCTTAATGCTTTCAAGGCAAATGTTCTACTGAGCCCTCACTCTGGCCTCTCAACCATTACTCTCCCAGCCATCGAGACAAATACCTGATTGGCAGTGTCTTCTGAATATTCAAGACACAAACAAAACAATGAGACTATAAACTATCTGACCCGGGTGGTATTTTCCATAGGCCAGGAAGCTGCCATGTCTCATCCAAGGCGGCTAGGCCTGAGCTGGGCTATTGAGTTTTTCATGATTACCTAGTAAAAAAGATGACTGAACAACAAATCTTTGCTATTTACTCTTTTCTGATTTGGGGGGGAGGGGTATTGACTAAGACAGAGCATTTCTGGCCTCTTCAATTCTTGAACTAAATTTCCAGCTGAATCCGGTTCACTTCTTAAGAATGCATTGCCATCATCTATAGAAATAGAACTGTCATTTAAAGAAATGCCAGTCATGCACAGTGCTGAAGGAGCTTTTTATTTCATGAAATCCAACTTATTTCTAGCATCAGTCTTAGAAGCATTTTACGTAGAACAATTTTTAAAAAGCAACAAGAATCAAATCGTGCCCAGGTAGCTCCCACCTCCAGGGAATTTGCAGTAACTCAGAAAATGAAGTAAAAATACCCTTGATGAGTGGAGACAGTGAAAGACTGTGCAGACTACAAGGAAGATGTCCAGTGCGCACTACATAGTACACATCTGTTTCTCACATTTTAAATGTCAGGAGTTAGTGATCCAGTATGAGGTGATTGCCAGCCCCAAGCCTGGACAAATCTCAACACACAGCCTTCGTCTACACGCCATCTCTGTTCTTAGTCAAGGAACACCCCCCCCAGCCCAAAATAAATCTAAGGTGATGGTCCCAGAGAGAGTGGTAAGCATCCACTTCCAGGAACAATGGGGACAGGCAGGGAACGGTCTCTGATTCTAGAGTCTCTGCACAAAAGAGACCACCAAAAACTCAACCAGGCACTGCAGAGTTTGAGAAGGAGAATGTTGTACAACCTTGGACTTCGCTTCTGGGATTTATTCCCCACAAAGCCAAAAGTGAAAGTAAGAAATGTATTTTCAAAGCCTAAAAGAGGGACAGAGAGACCCACACAAATGTGCATTGTTTGTTCCCACCCAATGGCGTGCTTGGAGAAATGGATTGATGTGTTTTAATCACTGATCAAAACTGTTGGGTTTTTACCCTAATTTATAACGCAGATGAATTAGAGCAGTGGTTCCTTTTCCCTTCTAACAAAACCCAAAAAACTTCAGCCCAAGTAAAACATACATCTTTAGCATATATATGTGTGTATACATATAATGCTATCTGAATATTTCAAGAAAAAAAACAAGTATAATGGGATTTCAAATTATCTGATCCCAGTGGTATGTTCCATCAGTCAAGAAACTGCCATGTCTCACTAAAGGCACAGTGGGACCTGAACTGTGGCTCTTGAGTTTCTCATGATTACCTAGCAGAAAAATGACTGAAAAACAAACAAACCCACCATATATATATGGAGAGAAAGGGGCAGGGAGGGGAGATGAGATCTGTATGCCTCTTCAACGTGTTTCAGCTGTTTCAGACTCCCTGAACATTTGTAATACAAATGCCACAGCTGTAGTTTTTCAAAGACTGGCTGAGGGGCTACAGAAATATCACATGTCCTTTAGGGGGCAAAACATCTGTAAAGGCTTTTCCTGGACCATTGTTTCTCAGAATTGATTGTGCATCAGACTCACCTGTTGGGCTTATTAAAACTCAGGATGGTGGAACCAGAGATTCTGATTCAGGTGGTGTGGGATAAGGCTGGAGAATTTGTATTTTTAGTAACCCCCCTCCCCCCCAGTGGTGCTGATGCTGGCGGCACAGAGATCACACTGGGGCTCACTGCTATGAGCTTCAAGTCATGTTTCTATGTTCTTTAAAGAGCAATGGGAGTTTAAAATCCAGTATCCATCCTCATAGCACTGCCTAAAGTCTCCTCGGGGTTGTTTCCAAGGATAATATTTGAGAGAATAATTTTTTATTATGTCTACTTTCTTCATCCTACAAAGAGTAGCAGCAGGCAGCCAAAGAACCCTCAGGACTATTTGCTTAGCATTTTGGTTTTCTGTGTGGGGAGTGGGCGTGTTTCCTAATCTCACCAGGACTGTCATCTACCTGGTGTGTCTTCAGGTGCACTGGATCTGTGACCCTCCCCAGGACAGGAGTGGTGTCTCTGGGGGGATGAAAGCCATGGCTACATGTCTCTACCCAGGCTGTCTATCTCATCCAGCAGAAAGTCCATGTCTTCTCGGCTCACTTGAGGGCTGATGACCACCTGGCGGAAGAAGTTGACCTTCCCCCGGTGGGGCTGGTAGCCCAGCATGAGACTTCCCTTCTTCATCATTTTCTCCTTAATGGAGGGGGCCACCTGCAAGGGAGAGAGGACATGGATGAAACCACATGGTCTAGCATGTCACCTGCTCTTTCATCAGCTGGTGTGTCTCTCAGTTTTGTCCCAAGTCTGATGTAACAATAATTCAGAGAGAACTTTTAGCATATATACATCCAGTTGAGTGGCTGAGATGTCTTAGTTCATCCTTGACACCACGGGGGAGATAGTGAAAGCATATCCATTGACAGATGCGAGTCAGGCACAGGAGACTCTTGAGATCCCTTTCTGATGCTGAGATTAAATACTCTGCTCAAAAGCAACTCAGGGTAGGAAGGAATTTGTTTCAGTTTACAGATTACAGTCTGTCATCAAGGGATGTCAGGGCAAGAACTCAAACAGAAACTTGAAGCAGAAACCATGAAGGAACACTGCTTGCCGGCTCATTTGAGTGCCCATGCTTCTTTCTTATACAGCCCAGGACAACCTGAACAGGAAATGGTGCTGTCCCTAGTGGACTGTACCCTCTTATACCAATTAACAATCAGGACACGCTCCCTGACACATATTCAATATGATCTGGAAGATCTCTCAATGATGATTAAAGCTACCTAGGACATGGGATCCCTTACTGAACCAAGGCTTGCCATTTCAGCTATGCTGGTTGGCCAAAGAGCTCCCAGGATCTATCTGTCTCTGCTGGAGTCATAGGCACACATGGCCATGCCTGGCTTGGACGTTGCCAATGATTCTTGATGAGTGTACTTTATAGGATGGGAATGGTCTGTGTGTTATCTGCCCTCTACTTACGAGAAGCCTCACGTGAGCATTTGAAAAGCCCCACTCAATGCACAAGAAAATAAAACAAATGTCCTTTCTGTCAAAGACGAGGAAATAAAATGTACATAGCTGAGCAAGGATAATGGGAAAACATTTAAGGTGAATATGAGAATGTTGCACGATTATGCATCTGTTATTTTTTTTAAGGATTTTACACTTTAGCTTATGAATTCTCATCAACTTGAATAGAAGGTTTCTCTGCTTATGAGCATGTACGTGGATATCCATGCATCATCATATGTGTACGGGGGTGCTCACACATGTAACATGAACTTCTTCTCATTCAGATGTCACCATGCGCTCGTAACATCTGGTCACAACCCCATTTGGTCACCAGGGAATGTAGAGCCAAGCCTTACGTAGGTTTGTGATAAAGCCACATTTTTTTTTTTTTCTGTTTAAACTATCGGTCACCGGCTACCTGTATGTAAACTGAGGCCATGAGAGAAATCCCAGCATGGTGCCAGCATCGATCAATATTAGGAAGGCCTTGATCATGAGGACCACGTGTCTGTCAAGGAGAGCCCAAAAGCATCAAGTTCAGAGCAAGCCGCTTGTGGTCCTATAGATGTTTTAGGATCACAGCCCCTTTCAGATCCATTCCTATCAGCTTGCAGTTCCACGGCACAATCAGCTCGGACTCTGCAGATATAAAGCACTTATACTAATGGCTTCAGCCCAATTTGTTTACCTCTGCCAGCTCACTTTTCAGTGCTTCTGTTTTGCTCTCCAAAAAGAGCATTTCCTGTTCCAACCAGGGAAAGCATTCAGGACTCACAGCCAGCTTAGGACAGTCCCGAGACTCAGTGAGGCCATTATCAAAGTGAATCTGTCAGGCTGCCACAGCTTATAAGCAAATCAGAAATAGTTTTGGTTTTAACTTCTTTTACATTTGTTTATTTATTTATTTAGGGGAAGGAAGCAGGGCTCATGCCACTACCACATGAATGGGGGTCAGAGGACAATTTGTAAGAGTCCATTTATTTTCTCCATCCGCCAACCAACACAGGTTGGCAGGCTCCGTGGCAAGCATCTTTGCCCCAGAAATATTTTCTAACACGGTAAACTGTATACATAAGAGAATATGTTTTAATATAAAAATGTTCTGGAGGTTTAAATTTCTGCTCTCACAGCAGGCGCAAAAATATATGGACTTTCACAGGGAACACTCTTAAATGGGAAGCGAATGTCCTAAATTCAAGTTTGTTTCTGGTTTTCTGAGATTACGAAGAAGTAATAAAATATCTCTGGGTCCCAGAGAACCAGCAGAGTGAGGGTTTGACAGTGTGCAGGGAATTTATTAACCTGTCAGTGAACTCGAATATTAATTCCTAGGAGTAGTCACTACCAGGACCATGGTAAAGTCCTCATCTCTCCAGAAATGTGGAGTGGGTAAGAAAGTCTGGACGACCCTCACAGCTGACTCCCTACAGGATCTGTTAGCACAGAGCTTCATCGTAAAGGTAGCAGTCAGTACAGCAGACATTTTGCCAGTTCTGCTTTGCATCACTTTGAACTAATATCACTTCGAACTAATTGAAAAGCGCCCATGTGTTTACGGTGTAGAGGGCAGAATGTTTTTCTCAGTGGCCAGATTTCCACCTTCGCACTTAAGCACACCAGCATTCTCCCTTCATAAGGCTGCAAGGCCCATGCTGACACTGGGCAATTCGGGTGGATCCTCCCATTTTGCTGACAGCAGCAGAGAAACAGTCCTAATCTGGCAGGATGGAATATTCACAGGGGAAAGAAAATATGCACTAATGAAATGTAAGTCCAGGAGTCTCACGCCTAAATGGAGCACTCATGGCAGAAAGCAATTTGGCAGGGCTGAGATTGTTTCCCAGGTCTCAACTATTTTCCCTTGGCTTTTCCTTCCAATTGTAAAGCAAATTCTTTCCTTGGGCCTCAGTGTGCTTGGTTTCCCACATCTTAAGTGGAGGACGGTCCTGACACTTCCATTTCATTGCACGGCTTCCTCTCCTTGTTTCCATAGGATTTCTGTTTCCCCGTAAGTAAATTTCGTTCCAGTAACGATTGGGTCATTTCAACAGCATTCTGTGGTTGTCCTGCTACAGCACAAGGGAGCAAGGTATTTAAAGGTCCTTAAACAGAAGGGAGCACACAGCCAAAACCAAACAAACAAAATGGCTCTCTCCAACCAAGTGTAGCCATTTGATAACAACTGGCCTAGTAGCTCTCAGCCTTTGATAAAGAAAACCGGTCATATCCAGAAAATCTCTTTTGAAAAACATGTGCCCATACTTAAAGCTAACATGGATGTGTATCTCTGGGTGCAGGAGAAGGAAGTTGAAGGAGCAAGAATTCAAGGCTCATCTAAATCCTGTCTCAAAAAAAAAAAAAAAATCAAAAAATCAAAACAAGAGGCTGGGAGAGGTGGCTCAGCAGTTAAGAGCGCTGACTGCTCCCTCTTGCAGAGGAACAAGGTTTGGTTCCCCAGTGCCCACATGGCAGCTTACAACCATCTGTAACTCTGAGTTCCAGGGAATTCTGACCCCCTGGGGTCCCTGCATGTTAATTCATAGTGGACACATACATGAAGATTTAAAATACAAATAAATCACAATTGATAACCTGTCACAAAGGAAAAAATGTTTTCTCTAATGGAGTCTCACTGGCGATACACACTGCTTAAGGACAGGTCCCACGCCCAGCAGTACACGGCCAACACAAAACAAACTCAACGGTGATTTTGAAAGAATTAATTTTTTTGTCTCATAATGATTTTTCTGAAGAAAATGTAAAACTCTACATATCTTTTGCATGTATCTGTATCTATATAGATACCTTTTCTACAAGAAAAGGCAGACTTTAAAGGAATGGGGCTTTACCATGGCAGCTTCCCTATATTGGACCAATATTATTTTGTCAAAGTGTAACTTACAAGGTGAATTATATAAAAGACAAGTCATTGTGTTCCAAAGCTGTTAAATACTCAAATTAGGAACTACACCACGCATTTCTTTCTTTCTTTTTTTTTTTTTTGGTTTTTCGAGACAGGGTTTCTCTGTGTAGCCCTGGCTGTCCTGGAACTCACTCTGTAGACCAGGCTGGCCTCGAACTCAGAAATCCACCTGCCTCTGCCTCCCGAGTGCTGGGATTAAAGGCGTGCGCCACCACTGCCTGGCAACCATGCATTTCTTAAAATTAATTTGCCTTTAACCAATTTTAATTTGTACCTTGTCTCCCCCTCCCACTCCCACAGCCTGGTTTTCCTCTGTGAGCATCTGTTGAGACTTGAATCTTCGGAAATGCTGAGAAATCCACAACTTCTGATTGACTTCTTCTCCCCAATCAGTCCACTGCATCTCATAGTTAAGAGAAGCCTTTGCACCTTAGCGGTTTTAGACGTGGTATCTCAGACCTCACTTGTGCAGTGACTGCACCATCTTCCACTCAGGCTCTAACCTTATTTCCAGTCTGGACAATGTGAGCTTACTTGTTCCTTTAGGAAGTTGGGCTATCATTGGTTACCTTGACAGTGTTTCTCAGTGGTGCTGCACCACTGAAATTTGTTAGGGATAAGAATGACTTCCTAGAGTTTTCTAGAAAGGTTCTTCTTTGCCTAAGTTGTCAGCATGCAGGCCTATTTTGTGAGTGAAGAAATGACCATGAAGTCTAGTTCAGACGTGTCTTCAGGTTCCCCAGTTCCCCTGTAATCTGTTATTTACCTTGTTATCACATGAAGCTTGAGAAGCAATTTTGGTGTTTTCTACAGGTATTTGAAGATACAGGTCACCTGCCTCAAGATTGCTGTCAGAGCACTGGATGTAGATTTGGATGAATGTGCCTGGTGGTCTGTATGTTTGTTTACTAAGGAACTCAGATGTACTTTATATGAGTTTGGGAGACACTGAATAACAAAGTATTCTTGCTGGAACATCAGCAGAGGAAGAGGTGGGGTAGATGGTGATTGAAGGGCATTCTGGGTAAGAAATGCAATCTTGAGAGAGGAAGGGTGGAAATGAAATCTCCTCATGAATTGCTTACATCAATTTGCCACAAATAAAAATTTCAAAGCCAGCGACCTTTAAAGAAGTTAGTCAGGTTGTTTGCCAAGGGTAAAACCCACTTAAACATGCCCCAGAAAACAGTGAGCACTTTTATTCTGAATCCTTGAAGAGTCAATTTTCTCTCTCCAATGTATCTGCTGCCCACATTTTAGCCTCTCTCTTGTCTTAATTCTTTACCTGGCTCTGCTCCTCGTATGGTGTACTTGTCCTGATACCATGCCCCATAATTTAGCGTTGAGATATATCCCTATAGGTCTCTCAAGCTTAAATGATACAGAATCGGTGATCTGTAGTCCGTGAAATCATAGGCATCCAAAAGATGGGTTCAGCAGGCGGAACAGGAAGAAAAAGGCTACCTTGCCTCTAGACATGCCTCTTCCAACCATGAATATGTTTAGCCTAATTTTTCCTAGAGTACATCTGAAACATCAGAATAACATGTGCCTCCATTGAAAAGAACTTTCCCTCCCATTCATGCTTTCTCTAACACAAGTGAGCAAGTCCCAAAATTAGGAATCTAGAATCATAGTGTCTGAAGGAGGTAGTTATCTTCACGTGGCGTTTACACCGTAGAGACAACTTGGGCCGACGTCGCAATAAACCTAATGTCAGTCATATATTTGAGGCCAGCTAAAATGAACAGTCATAAAAACAAACCAAACTGAACCGAAAGCTTTAGCTGAAGAATGGACACAATAAACAGTTTATGCCTTCTATAAAGCAAAGCTTAATACTCGTTTGTGTTCCAGCAGCCAGCTGAGCTAATAGCAACGAAAGAGCTGTTGGGGGCCAACACTCACATTTCAGCCATGTTCAGAGACGTCCTTCGTGCACTGTAAAGTGAAGTGTATCTCAGTAAAGTCCAGCAGAGGTAGGAACAGTGGCACAGGGACTTGTGAAAGCATGCCGGGGGCTGGGGAGGTGGTGGAGTGCTTACCACAAAACACCACAAGGACCTGAGATTGCATCCAGGTAAAAACCAACTGGGATAGGGTGTGCCCACAATTTCAGAATGTGGGAGGCAGAAACAAGAGGATCTCTGCAGCTTGGTAGCAGGCTGGTAGCAACTTGGTGAACTCACCAGTTAGTGAGAGAGAGAGAAGACATTCAGCATTGACTTCTGGCTACACACACATACATGCACACACACACGCACACGCACACCAAACCATTTAAGATGGCATCAATGACTGTGGAGTGCTACTTGCATTTAGTGTTCCCAAGATCAGGACATTAAATAATCCACAGGTCTTGACATAACCCAACCCATGGAGGAATTCTGTGTCTCCAGTGTCCAAGCATCCATGTTCAGAACCACTTTTTAGTAAGAGGCAGCCCTTCCTGATTTTCCCATAACTGACTAACATTGCTGTGGACCACAGTAAATAATTAAGTTGAAAGGTCAGCCCGAAAGGAAGGCTGAGAGTTGAAAAGGATTTTTGTGTTTCTCAAGGATTCTTAACATGATCCCCCAGAAATGGTCTCTCCTCTGAAGAGTGAGAAAACGAGAACAAACCCCCACTTCCCCATGTCCTGGGGGTGATGGCTCAATATCCCGTCCCACTCCCCTGGCTATTTAAGCAGACAAGACTTTTCTCCCCAAATTGATACCTGATACAATAGATGGGTAAGCGACATAAGGACAGAAATCAAATCTCACCCATAGAGCTGGGGATGCGGCATAGAGCCCAGGGGTCAAGCCCCAGGAAAGCAAGGAGACCGCTGGGAGAGAAGGGCCATTTTAGTAAGATGAAGAGGCTCAGTCAACTTCCTGAGAACAGCATCTGCCACCTGAAGTGATGTATCCATGTGCTGAGATGTTTGATGATTGATTCATTCCACACCAGCAAGCTTCTAACAGCAGCTGAAGGTCTTTAGCGGATTAAACACAATGCCTCTGTCTGGAAACTTAGGAGTGAACATGGCTCCATTTGAATGATAACCTTAAACCACTAGCCAAAATAAAGCCTTCCTTAAGTTGCTTCTTTCCAGATTCCCGATCCATGCAATATAGAGCAGAAAAGGAATGTTAAAAATGGCAACATTTATGAACAAGTAAAATGGCCCCCAGGAAAAGGTGACTGCCACCAAGCCGGATGACCTGAGTTCAATCTCAGGAACCAACAGAAGGTTCAGGGAGAATAAGTTGTCCCTTGACTTCCATACATGCATCATGGCAACTGTACACACACACAAGCAAACACACACACACACTCAAATAAATGTGATAAAAATTTTTAAAAAATATAAAATGTATATAGTTGGTAACTTATGAAAAAGAAATTGTATCTGGAACATTAAGCTCATATTTTTGGTTTTGACCTAAAAGTTCTACAATTTCCATCTTTAGGTACTATCTTTTCAACACTGGAGGGACAGAAGTGTGTAATGGAGAGACAGGAAAGATAGAGAAGCAGAGCTGGAGATGTGAGGTGGTGAGGAACAGCCTTCTGTGAGCAGCCTGCACTGCCACCTAAAGCCATGGTGAAATCCTAGCCCGACTGCCACCAAGGGTCAGTGGTCCTGGCTCTGTGGCCCTGCAACAGCAGGGTCTATGTTGATGTCAGATGACTGTGGCCCATGTTACCACCAAAGGCCTATGGTTTAGGCAGGAAATAGAGGCGGGACATCTGGGAAAGAGAAAAGACTCTGGGACAGAGCCAGGCAGGAAATTCGCCAGGAAGATGTACCGAGATGGACGCATTGTACCTGAGCACAGGTAACCAGCCGCGTGGCAGAATGCTGGGTAACAACAGGCTGTCTGACAGGAGTCCCAGTGAGGATCCAGTATGGATGGTGTAGCAGAAGCCAGAGACCTTGAACCAGACCAGTGACTCACTGCAATGAACACTTGCAAGTAAAACTGTTTGGGCAAAATGGTATACCATGTGACACAATGTGACATAGCACAGTTTCCACATGAGATATTTTGGTTTGTTAAGTTTTGTTGTTGTTGTTGTTGTTGATGTTTATTTGGTTTTGGTTTTTGGTTTTTCAAGACAGGTTTTCTCTGCATAGCCTTGGCTGTCCTGGGACTTGCTCTGTAGAGCAGGTTGGCCTTGAACTCAGAGATCTATCTGCCTCTTTACTTATTTTTATCTATCTATCTATCTATCTATCTATCCATCATCCATCCATCCATCCATTCATTCATCTACCCATCCATCATCCATCCATCATCCATCCATCATCCATCCATCCATCCATCCATCCATCCATTCATCTACCCATCCATCATCTATCCATCATCCAGCCATCCGTCCATCCATCATCCATCCATCATCCATCATCCATCCATCCATCCATC
>JADRCH010000034.1:3723494-3749484 GCA_019843965.1 Rhynchomys soricoides
TCCATCCATCCATCATCCATCATCCATCCATCATCCATCCATCCATCATCCATCCATCCATCCATTCATCTACCCATCCATCCACTCACCTACACCCCCACCCACCCATCCATCCATCCATCTATTTACTTATGTTTTCTTTTATGGGGAGGTTACAAGGCAGGGTGCAGACATGGAGGGATGGGAAGATGAGTGGAATTGGGGTACCTGATGTGAAATTCACAATGAATCAGTAGAAAGTATAAAAAAACCAAAAAGTACTATCATTTCTTCAAGTTAGTTCTTAGTTATATAATAATATGTGATATTCATACATTTCAAAAATTATTGTAATCACGTCATTTGGACTGAAGAGCTGCCATCTGCTGCACACTCCAACTTCTCCCCTCTGGTTGTTACTCATTAGGTAAGGAAGGGCCTTTAGCCCTCAGCTTGGTCTATTGATGGCAGAATTCTAAAGGGCATTGTCTCCCATGGCCCTTCCTTTTTACAGACACACAATTACAGTCTATAGGAAACATGTTCAGTATTTTTCTTTTTACATATTTTAGGGCCTGTGTCTCCCGCCGTTGCGGCCGTGGCCAGAATCATGTAAACTCCCAGCAGACACTGCGGGTGCTCCTCCCTTGTTCTGATCTAATGTAGAGGGAAGCTTTTCATGTTTAACATGTATTAACCCAACACATCCCCCAAACAAAGCCCAGCATGAACTGCAGGCAGCTCCCCTGCCTTCCTGAAGGTTTGAAGGTCTTGGGAAGTGTATGTTTTAAGTCGATCTCTATGGCCCTCATTCTTTCTCCATGCACTGAAGTGGGAAATGTAATTTTGGATTACATTTTTTAGTACATTCAGAAACAGGCAGGAAAATGATGAAAACTGTACTTTCAGACTGCTTTTTACTTAGCTCCTAAAATAATGGGCTCTTCTGAATGAAGCCCTAAAAATGGAACCTGGAGGGGAGGCCGTATGCAGCTCTGGTTGGCTAATTCATCTCTCCAGACAGCACACTGAAAACACTACATAAATTGTTTCAATCTGGGTGAATGGATGGTTGTCAAGATTCCTGAAATAATCCTCTCATCTTTTAACACAGCTCTGACCCAGTTTGGAGAGTATCTTTGATACCTCTTCCCGCATCACTGACCTCCTGGACGAACAGTCAGACACATCTGCATTTAACAGGGCCACTTTCATCTCTGGGCTCACAAAGGGGTCAGTCTTTCTTTCAAAAGGAAATTGAAAAGTATATTACTAGGCCTCATTTCGAGAGATGTTGGCTTCTGTTTTTATAACTAGAGCAAACAGAGAGCAGAGATACAAACCCACAGATGGGTCTTGGAATAGTACATTGCCTGGAGGAGACTGGAGAAGCCATCACGTAACTGGAGTTTACTTCCGTAAAGATCGTTCACAAGTCCTGGACTCTCACCCCAAAAGGAAGTACAGACCCATGTGGAAGTAAGATGGGGTGGGGCTGGTTGCTGGAAAGAATTACACAGGGATAGCCCAGGCAGAGAGGGGACCCTACAGGAAGTGAGAACGCTTGAGTGTGGCCTTTGGGAGATGCTATGGGCAAAGGGCTTGCTGCTCAATCAGGAAGACCTGAGTTCAATCCCCAAGGTCCTACATAAAGGTGGGACTGAGACAGTGTGCTTGTGATCCCAGTGCTGGGGCATGGGGAGGATGGGGGGTCGGGGGAGGAGCAGGAGGATCCTGAGGATTTCTGGCCAGTCAACTTAGCTGAGTTGGGGATCTTCAGGCTCAAGGAGAGACTTTATTTCAGAAAATAATGTAGAGAAGTGATTAAGGAAATCCTGTTTACATTCTGAATGACAGAAAATTGGTGCGTTCTGCACCAGCTTGGGAAATGCCCTAAACTGTGAATCACAGCTTTGTCCTATGTGGACAGAGATTAGAAAATAAAGCTCAGCGGGACAGTGGTGGCCCACACCTTTAATCCCAGCACTTGGAAGGCAGAGGCAGGCGGATTTCTGAGTTCGAGGCCAGCCTGGTCGACAGAGTAAGTTTCAGGACAGCCAGGGCTATACAGAGAAACCCTGTTTCGAAAAACCAAAAAAAAAAAAAAAAAAGAAAGAAAGAAAAAAAGAAAAGAAAGCTCAAGTACTCTTGAGCTAAATGGTGGTTAGTCTTGTGCTTGATCTGACTGACAGGGGTTTTCACCCTCTTCCCCTAAGCCCTGACTGCATATGCTGCTCTGTGTTCTCTGGAATGTCTGCTCAGGAGCTATGGCAGTCAGCTTTCCATTGGCATGACCAAGCCCGAGGTGGTACTCTCTCCAAGATCCTGAGATTGCCTCCTCATGTTCTCCCCTTTCCTCTTGGGCAAAATAACAGCCCAAGTCTTTAAGGACTACTTTCTTTCCCTGGATAACTCAACACATTATCAAGTCTCTCATATGACCTTAATGTAGGTCTAAATAAGCTCTTAAGCTTGAAGAGACTTAGATCCGCATACCGAGAGGTGCTGTGGGCTTGAATGAGAAATGCCCCTCACTGGCTCATGGGTTTGAGACTGCCCCCAGTCAGTGGCGATATTTTGGGGGAGGTTATGAACTGTTTAGGAAGGGAGTTCCTTGTTGGAAGAAGTATGTCATTGGAGGCAAGATTTGAGGTTTTACCGCCTGGCCCCACTTCCTGTTCTCTGCCTCTGCTTCCTGTGTGTAGATGGACATGTGATCTCTCAACTTCCTGCCTTGCTATGCCTCCTCCAGAGCTGTTAGAGACTGTCTCTTTGGAACCATAAAACAAACTTCTATAAGTTGCTTTAGGTCATGATGTTTTATCATGACAATGGAACTGCAGTTGTTGTGGCAGGCATCATTTGCAGGGTAGGCAAGACTACTCGGAGGTGACAGGCTTTTTTTTTTAATGTACTTAAGTAAACACAAAGGGAAGAAACTCAACACTCATTACCCTAACCCACCAACAGTGGAGTTTGACATTGTTCATGGAGAAAGCCCTCTTGTGATCCTGTGAAGTATACAAGTAGTATTTTAGTCTTACATGGAGATGGCACCGAAGTCGTGACTTCAGAATCTAGTTATTAAAAGCCCTGAGTCCTACAGTCACTAAGACTTTGGACTTGGAAATTCATTTTAGCCAATTGATCCAAATATAGGAACCTACGTGTTAAAGAAGCACAGAGTCACTGGGAGGACACACGGGTTTCAATGGCTCTACTTTCATGGGTGTGGGGCTTGGGAAATAGCCTGAGGCTCATCCTTGGACAGTAAACAAACGGGAGGGCAAACACTTTGTTTAGAAGCAGACTTCTCATTCTAATTTTTATCTTCTATCATCTGAGAGAGATTCTAGTCCCTGCCCATCAGACTTCCTACAGTTAGGAAGGCCAACATATTAAAACAATTCAGTTGGGGTGAAGGAAGAAAACGAACATTAAAATGATGGGGGTGGGGAATGAGCCAGATTTCTCATGATATCCGAAGGACTTGATGTAAATGCAGTGCTGTGGTTTTTGATGTTCTTAGTGGCCATCATGGCAGGGCAGTGGAAAGAAAATAGTATGAGATTTTTAAAAAAGATTTACTTATGTGCCTCTGTGCATGTGTGTATGTGCCATATGTGTACAAAGCCCTGGAGAGGCCAGAAGAGGCTGTTGGGTCCCATGGAGCTAGAGTTACAGTTGTGAGCCGAGCAATCTGGGTGCTGGGGAACTAAACGTGGGTCTTCTGGAAGAGCGGTGGGTGCTGGTCCTAACCACTGAGTAGTTCTACTTCCAGACTCCTACAATCATATGCTTCAACATGGCAAGACGGAAGTGTCCAGAGACATTCTGTTCTGAAAGACTACTACTTGGGTTGAAACGTTTTCACTCCCCATCCTCTCGGGCCATTTTTGGTATCATGCACATGAAGTGTCCCTGAGAACACATGTATGTCTACAGCAGATGCCCTTAGGTCTCTGTGGGCTTGTTCTGATCCTCAGATGGAGCTCATCACCACAGGGATGAGTGTGTCACATGACAAACAGGTTATGAGACAAATCAATCGTGATCTGTTGCATTTATGATGACACAAAGACCACAGCCATAAGCAAGCCATCCTTCTTCCCAGGGATTTAGCATTGTCACTCCTGCATGGTCTGAAATTTCTTTCCATAGTTAAGCCTTTAGACCTCAAGCACAATGCACACACACACACACACACACACACACACACACATACACACACACACATGCAGACACACTCCAGTCTCCTTGACTACTGGCAGCCATGAATGAGTCAACTCTGCATAGATCTGTCAAGATGATGATGTGTTTGTGTAGCTGAATAATAAAGGAGGACAGGAAGGAGAGAAGAGAGAAGAAGCAGAATGAGGAATTAAATTGAATTGGAAGACACACTCTTTGTCATTCTGATAAGGGATAAAGTCATATCCATTCATATGTCTCTTTGAATTTTTTTTTTTTTTGCAAAAATCTTCAAATCCAATTTTTTTCTGAAAAGGTAGTCTCTGACATATTTTTCAGGATCAAATTAATGTGTCAGTATTTGAAAAACATTATATTATCATTTGCTTTGAAAGGAAAGTTCTAGGCATGGAATGTGGGCAGAATAGTCAAATAAAGCACAGGGTTTTTGCATTTCCACAGATTTATCTCTTTTAAAAAGATTTATATGCATCTATCTATCTATCTATCTATCTATCTATCTATCTATGCCATCTGAACGCAGGTGACCTCAGAGACCAAGAGATGGTGTTCTATCTCCCTGGAGCTGCAGTTACAGGCAGCTGTGAGACCCTGACCTGGCTACTGGTCCTCTGGAGGATTGAGACCGTGCCATCTCTCCAGTCCCAGATTTAGTCTATTTTCTATTTCCCCTTCTCATCTATTTGTCCTTTCTACCTAAAATCCAAGTTTTACACTTGTCACAATTGTGGCCAGAGGTTGACTGTCTCCTTTAGATGCTGACTGAGACTGAATCTGGTCCTGATTCACTGAACAGGCTAGATCGTTGGGGTCAGTAATGATGGGTCTCTTCCAACTTCCTGCCACTCACAAAGAAGTATTCTATGACTTAAAAATGCTTCTGACCACCTCAAAAATATTTACAAGGATGGCCTATCAAACACTCAGGAACACGAAGACCTTACTACTTATCTGGAGACAGGAAAGGAAAGTCAGTCTGGGAGGCATGCGAGTCTTCTACCTTCCCCTGACCGGAACACCAACACAGAGGCTATGGGTTGATTCGGAATGCCATCTAGTGAAGCATAAGGGGAAGTGCAGAGAAAAATTCCAAACTGGATCCTGATTCAATTGTCCTTGAGACTATTTTAAATCGGTCTGAAAACAGCGATAAGTCTGACTTGGAGATGCTTACCTCTAGTTACAACTACACAGGGGACTGAGGAATGAGGTCAAAGGTCAAGGTTAGCCTGGCCACTGAGTTCAAGGCCAGTGTGGGCAACTTTGGGAGACCTTGTCTAAAATAAACAAACAATCAAATAAGCAGCCAAATAACAAAATCTGTAGGGACATGAACATTTTTGTAGGATTTACAGGGTACCAGCTTCAATCCCTAGGACTGTCCTCTGCCCCCCCAAACAATGATGTGAGCATGTGGTAGTAGTGGGGTGCATGGGGCACAGGTACAGTTCTGAAGACACACCTTTTGTTTGATATAGGTTCTCTCGCTGGTCTAGAATTTTACGGGTGAGCCAGGCTAACAGACCTGGCAGCCTTGGTAGAGTCACCTGTCTCTACTCCTATCTCACAGAACTAGGATTCCACACTGACGACCCACCAGCTTTTTACCTGGGTTCTAATTGCAGGTCTTCATGCTGGTTCAACAAGAGCTTTACTGACTGAGGCATCTCCAACCCCCCAGCCTTGTGAGTTTTTAAGCTATGAAAGAGACACAAAGCACAAATGACTTTAGCCCAGACCAGATTCAACTCATTATCCTATCTGCCTCTTGGGATAGGTAGACCAGCAAGCTCCCTGGCTTACTGCTCTTGTGCTGGCATCTCTGAGATTGGGGTCAGCATGGCCATAATTTCGTCCCACAGTCTCCATGATATGAATGAGACATAAGAGCCTGAGAAGGTGGGTACCAGAGTGCCAGCATTTTGAAGCAAGCCTCTGACAGCCCCGGTGTTCTGCAGTTAAGAGATCCTTGTGTAAGAGATCCTAGTTATCAAAAAATTAAAACTTGTTGGACCTTAATAGTTTCTATCAGAAAAATCCGTGGACCTGTTTTGCAGCATGCCACATTGAAAGGGTACTCAATAAATACCATACCATTCAATAACTAGAGGTGGCAGCTAAAGTTTTTAACCCTGGGAAGAGAGCTGAATATAATTCAACTCTTACATTCTTATTTTTCTTCCTGTATAAGGCCAAGCGGCTCCTTCCTTTCATTCTGGACCTCTCTCCCCACCTTAGTGTCATCTCTGTGAATCTGGTTCTGTGCTTTCTTCTAACTGAATAAATGTTATGTATGTGGTTTTTCTATCAAATTCTCACAGTGAAAGAAAAAAACAAAAGAACAAAACTCCGGAACTCCATGCCATGGTGGCTTTACCGGAGTAACCATCAATATTTCCCACCTGACTTTACTTTGAACCATTCTGAGTTTTAAACAAACACAACTACTGCCTCTGCCTCAGCCTCAGCCTCAGCCTCTGCCTCTGCCTCTGCCTCTGCCGCTGCCTCTGCCTCTGCCTCTGCCTCTGCCTCTGCCTCTGCCTCTGCCTCTGCCTCTGCCTCTGCCGCCTCCGCCGCTGCCACCACCACCACCACCAAACCTCACCTTATCCTTTCTGTTTCAAATCTGCTTGCTTCTTTCTCCCATTGTTCTGAGAAGATTTAGAGTCACCTCTGCTCACCTCTGAGAGGGTGTTTCCTGGAGGGACTAGCTAAGGGGAAGAAGACTCAGCCATAACATGAGTGTTAGCACCTCCTGGGCACAATGAAATGGTGAATGGAGAGACAAGGCTGGAAGTGTCATTCACTGTGCTCTCCTCCGGGCTCAGACACAGGGATACCTGGCTGCACACACCTGTCACCATGACCTCTGCCGTTCTTTGCCCTCCATGATGGACTGTTACACACTCCCCCTCCTCGGTGAGTTTCTGGTTGTCAGGTATTTGGACACAGTGACAAAAAGAACCATCCAACCAAACAAACAAAAAACAATCAATATTCCAGGTGGCGACTTCATACTTTAAACAATGGTTTGACACAGCAAACTCAACTTAGTCTTATAGGAAGCAAGTAACTCCTACTCCCGTCTTTCTTTCCTTTAGTATAAACTATCCCATAATACCCCTCTCACCCCTACTCTGACATACTTTACTTAGTGGGAGAGGAAGGAGGTTTGCAATTGCCATAAGAACAATACATAATTAGGGATGCCGGTTTACCCGGAGGAGACCTGATTTATGTGTGATCCTGTTGTCATGGTTACAGCATCCACATGACTGAAAGTGTCCTGAGTTGGACCATCCACACACTATGGTCACCAGACACACACAGTCTATTTAAAAAATGATTTTTCTGTTTTCATGATGTGTGAGTGTAGGCTTGTACACTTGCAAGCTGTGCCTGTGGAGCCCAGAACAGGACACTGGGTCCTCAGGAGCTGAGTTACAGTACAGGCAGTTGTGAGCTGCCCAACTTGGGCCTTGGAAACTGAACTCAGCTCCTTTGCAAGAGCAGTAGTCAGTCTTAAGTGATGAACTTGCCTTGAGTCCCGCCCCTCTCATATGATGGATTCTTCAGTGGTGGATGGAAAGAAAAGGCAGGCATCTGTATGATCGGCCTGTTAGCCTCACCTGACTGACGATCTCCTTCTGTTTAGTTTGCCTAAATTCCAGTTCTACCTGTGGCTTCACCATCACCCACAGATGAATCTGTGTGAAATGTCATCTTACACATCGTGTGAATACCAACCGACGCTTCAAGACTCTGAACAGTCCTCTTAGGTGGAGTTTCCACCTCTCCTCTCCTTTCCTTTCTCCCCAAGCCAATCTGCAAACACAACTACTACATAATTGCTAACATCAGCATACCACATACATACACGCAGGCCATAGTCATCTGACGGTTTCACGTTGGTTTAAACCCACGTCATCAAACTAGTTAACTCATGACTGGAGAGATGGCTCATTGATTAAGAACACTTACTGCTCTTTCAGTGGACCTGAGTTTGGTTCCCAACACCCAGTAGGGCAGCTCACAGCTTCCTGTCACTCCAGCTCCAAGGGATCTTATACCCTTTCCAGCCTCCCTGGGTACCTATGTGCATGTGCGTGTGTGCACACTTGAGTGTACACACACACAAAACAAACAAACGAATAAATAAAATCTTAAAACATTACTAATCCATTTGTCCAATTCAGCACACCCAATTTCATTAACATTGAACACTAGGGCCCTGGGATTGGTAATCACTAGAGAATCATATTATTTCATATGTGATTAGGAATCATGGGAAAGCATCTGACATACCGGGCAACCTTGAACGCGTGTGCTATGCCAATATTAATAAGTATTGTAGCAAGTGAAAAGGGAAGTGTGTGTTGAGAGAAAGAAGCAAGAGACCCTTGCGTAAGCAAATTAAGGGCATCGGACAGAAGCCCCAAAGCCCTACATTGACTGGACATTTCTGCAGACTGCAGTCTAAGATAGAGATTCAAAGACAGAGAATTTCTGACATGTTTACTACAGAGTCCTACCCGATATGCTCTCTACCAAAACTATGTCCCAAGGACACTGAGGAAACTCAATTAGATCTATTGTGCTGGCACCTCCTAGGGCTCTCACCATTTCCCCAAGGTTAGGTTTTGGAGAAAAGCCCTGTAGAAATCTTGGCCTAGATTCCCATCCTGGCTTTGACACAAACGCAAATATCAATAAAGCTAAGGTTTGTTTCCTTCCTCACCTGTCCTCAACACACTCAACTCATGCACAGGCAAGCTCGTTTTGAGCCCTCTGTTCCAGAGAGTGACTGAACAAGGGAAATGTTTTAAAAAAAGATCCAAGGATGTCTGTTTGCACAAGGAAGGCAAAGATGCTGAGGGGTCAGAGCCCCCCTCGAGAGGCTGCAGCACAGCCAAGACCATAGCATTACCACACCCAAGAGGCTTCTTACCGCTGCACAGAGAGGCACTGAGGTGGGGAGCCTTGGCTGTCTACTTGGGATTTAGACTCACCACAGGAACAAACCTTTAGGCATGTCTGTAAGGATGTGTCTGTGCTGAGTTAACAGAGGAGGGAAGATCGTTTGGGCAGCACCATTCATTCCATGGCTTCAGTTACCAGACTTCACGAGATGGGGAAAGCAGGCTGGACACCAGCATGCATCTCTCTCTGCTCCCTGACTCGGAATGCAGTGTGACCAGCCACCTTGGCTCCTGCCCCGCCAAGAGGGGGTGTAGCCTCAAACTCTGAACCAAAATAAACTCTTGCTTCCTTAAGTTGTATTTTCTCACAGGGAAGACCATCACCTGCTCAGGGGCTTCACAAGAAACAAGAGAACTGAGAGGTGCCAGTGGCATACTAAGGCACTCTAAAACAATGTAAAGTCCTTGGGCTAGCCTGTTGCTGTGGCACACAGCACACATTTAATGTCAGCACCCACTTGGCAGACAGAGGCAAGTGGATCTGTGTGAGCTCAAGTCCATGTTGGTCTGCTTAGCGACTTCCAGGTGACATAGTGAGACCCTGTCTACAGAAACAGTGCTTGCTGTAGTGGATGGGATAATTATTTCTCAAGCTCTCAAATATGTGACTACTAAGTTAGAAGACTTATAGGTATGAGGCTATAAGTGTGAGGCTGGCTAAGTAATAATATTAATAATAACGATAATAATAATAAGCTATAAGCTGGTGGGACCTTGCCATCAGCTGGGAATCAGAATTCTTCTCTGCCACCTGTCCTGACCATTTCTGAGCACTCTATCATTGGGTAGTTTCGTATATGTGAAGGAGACATCTTAACAGTCATCTTCTCAGGGCTGGAGAGATGGCTTAGTGGTTAAGAGCACTGACTGCTCTACCAGAGGTCCTGAGTTCAAATCCCAGCAACCACATGGTGGCTCACAACCATCTGTAATCTGATACCCTCTTCTGGTGCTTTTGAAGACAGCTACAATGTACTTACATATAATAAATAAATAAATTTTTTTTTTAAAAAAAGCCATCTTCCCAATCAGCTTCCTTTAAAAGAAAATAAAACCTTGCCACTGCCCATAAACAGACTCAGTGTCTCCTCACCCAGGTGAAAAAGTGACTTATGGCCATACTGATGTCAGTTCTCTCGGTTGAACTGCCCAGAATAACTCTGTTTGGTCCTAGTTTTAGCACAAATCCATCTTGTGCTTCACCCCACTGCTCCCCAGGCCCTGCCCCCACATCCTACTAAGCAGAACACAGTTTTAGTTTGGGGCCCTCTGTTGTTTTACAACCTAAAGCAAATTTTTAAAATCAACTAGCTTCAGTCATTGAGCCTTTGGAAACAAAACCTTTAGAAACTGCCACCCCTTGGCTTGCTTCTGGCTTGGTGTGATGGTAGGCTTGGGCCCTTTGAGCCATCTCCTGCTGCTCTCCAGGTAGGGAGTCCCATCTGGAATGAGTCTGTTCTTCATCAATCCCCTTCCCTGAGTGATCTGGGAAACTGAAACTCAAAACTAATGTCTTATTTCCATCTCCCCAGCCCCTTCAAAGACCTTTCCAATGCAAGGCAGAAAAAGCAGTGTATCAGTTTGTCTCTCAAGTGTGAAGTCCTCCATGTGGACTTTTCCCCTGGGTTACAAAGTCCAGTGTGGTGCAGGCTCAGGGAATCTGTTGCTCTATTTTTATCAATATGTGAAGAGAACCCCACAGGGAGTTCTTTGGGGAAGTAAATGCTAATTATGTGCAAATGATAAAATAAAACTTTTCACGGATAACTGATCTCTCCAGGAGAGAAGGGGCATTCCCTGGCTTCCTTTTGAAAGCGCTGCAACTGTAATGAGAAGCAGCTCAAAGCCTCCATCCTAAATGGATGTGGGAAAGGGCAGTGCCCACTCCATGGCCAGCAGGGACCACCTAGAGCATCAAGAGCCTGGGACTCGGATTCCACAGCTGACCTGGCAGAGGGTAAGGAGTGTGTCACCTCCATGCGGAAATGCTTAAGCTTCATGGTATAGAAGACATCTAAATGTAAATGAGCCAAGAATTTAAAAAAAAAAAAAAAAAGATTTTTTAAATGCCTATGAAATTTTACTGCCCAGGAGCTCTGGTTTTGTCAAAGTGGAGGCCAATGAAGCAAATTAAGCTTTGGCTTGTTTGCTGAGGTGAACAGACAGAAACTGGCAAGTGAAGATGAAATTATCAAGGACTTTATTAAAAAACGACCCTTCACCTTGCTGAGAGCCAGCCACCATAGGGTAGTGGTGGCTCCCCTCTCTCCCTCTTCCTGCCTCCTAGCACTGCTCTCTTTCTCTCCCCCTTCTCCCTCCAGTCCTTCCTTTCCTCCTTTTTAAATAGTTTTCTGAAAATAGTCTGACATCTGGTTTGAGAGCAATTAAATTTGCTAACCAATGAAACATCAACTACAGAAAGCCCATGAGGCTTCCCTAAGGAGGCACAGCAGAGCACTCCAACCTCACCATAGAAGACTCTAGAAAAACGCTGTGTGTTCCTGAAAGAGTCCAGAGAATTATCATCTGTATCAAGAGGGGGCCTCCCCCTCAGCGTGTAAAAAGACAGATGCCATCGGGGAACAATGACCCAGAGAAGCCCTGACTGTCTATCTAGCACTTGACAGGTTTCCCCAACATGAGCTTGGAGTTTCAATACTATCAAAAAGACACAGTCTATTCTTAGAGTCTACTCCAACTGCATTTGCCTGAAAACACCAAGAGGTGATTATTTATTGGCTGGAAGATCCATACAGAGATGCAGGCCAAATGAAACCATCAGTTAGCTTCATTAGAGAGGTTGTGTTCTTGTTATTAAAATAACAAGAATCTTGGAAGTAGACACCATTGTAAGAAATTTAGGGAGGCTGAGGAGGTGGTTTCATGCCTCCTGTACATTAGAGAGGACTAGAGTTTGACTCTCCAGCACCTGGGTAAATGCCGGATGGTAATGGTAACCTGCCTGGACTCCCAGCACCAGGAGGGCAGAGACAAGGTGTCTTGGGGTTTTACAGCTGTGAACAAACACCAAGGCAAGTCTTATAAAGGACAACATTTAATTGGGGCAGGCTTACAGATTCAGAGGTTCAGTCCATTATCATCAAGGTGGGAGCATAGCAGTGTCCAGGCAGATGTGGGGCTGGAGGAGCTGAGAGTTCTACCTCTTTATCCAAAGTCAGACAGGAGAAGACTGGCTTCCAGGCAGCTAGGACAAGGGTCTTAAAGCCCATGCCTACAGTGACACACTTCCTCCAACAAGGCCACACCTCCAAATAGCGCCACTCTCTGGGGTAAGTATATTCAAACCACCACACAAGGGATCCGTGACTAAGCTGGCTAGCTAGAAGGTTGAATCAGCCAGTTCTGAGTTCAAGTGAGAGACTCTGCCTCAAAATATAAGGTAAGGAGAGACTGAGGAAGACACCAGATGTCAGCTCTTACCCTCTACACTCACATACACCCTCATGTACACATACACACAAAACTCACGCACAAAATAAATACAAATATGTTTAGGATTTCCTGCTTGCTTGTTTTCTTGAGCTCTCCTAATTTTGCGGTGTTCAGGACTGAAACCAGTTTCTACTGGCTAGATAAATGTTCTACTGTTAAGCTGTATCCCTGGCCCCCAAATTTAGACTTTTTATATAGAAAAAATGTTAATTAGCCTAATTATGTTCTATGCCAGCATTAGTATAAACATAAAGATATAGATATATATATATATAATTGTATATTAATACCATTAAATATATTAAACTAGGGAGTAGATGAAGATACCTCCTTCTCTCTGGCAACTTCTTGGGCCTGTATCCCTAGAGATACCTCCTCTGCAGTGCCATTGAGGCAGGATACCGTGCATTTCTCTCTTTAAGAGATAGAAGCCAACGGTAGAGAATGCACACTGGGGAGTGCTGGTAGCATGGTTATATATTTGTCTGTCTGCATTCTCCACTTGACCAGAAGGAAAGGGGCCCCCCTCATCCATGGCCTGGCAACCCAAATAATCTCAGGGTTAATATAATAACTGTATGAGCAAAGGAAATGAAAGGAGTGTCCGGAAATGTTATGCTGTCACGGAAAAGCGTTGAAACCTTTTTAAGGATCTCTCTGTTGTTCCTGGTAACGAAAGAGCTAAGTTTAGGGTCTCACCATCTTCAAATTCCCAGTTGCTTAACCCATCAACCCGTGCTGTTCTGTTTCCTCACATGCAAAACGTGAATAATAAAAACAAAGTATGACAGTACAGGGTTCTTACATGCAGCCACCGAGACTGCAGACATGGAAACCTTGATCAAGCCACAGAATGCTATGCACCGTGTAAAGTTATGAAGTCAAATGTCTTTACAGTACAATAATCGCAATCCCAATATTGATTATCTAATGATATTAGTTGTTTTCCTCATTGCTAGGACCAAAGGCAAGAGGCAACTTAAGGGGCTGGAGGGATGGTTCAGCATCTAAAAGTGCTGACTATTCCTCTAGGGGACCCATAATGGGCAGCTCCCAACCCTGTAACTCCAGCTCCAGGGACTCTAGCATGCACTTCTGCCCACGGTGGGCACCTGCATTCACCTCACATAGCCGCATGTAGACACACATGCATGCACATGATTTCACAACAGTGCTTTAAGAAGTAGCTTAAAGGAGGAGGGGTTTATTTGGGCTCACAGTTTGAGTGATACAGTCCATCAAGGTGAGAGGCACTCAGGGATGTGAGGCAGCTGGTCACACTGCCTCTGCGTTCAGGAGGCAGAATGTGGGGAAGAGCCACAACTGGAAGCCAACACCACTTTTTGCAACGTGATTTTAAAATTTCTTCATCAAGAGACTTGACAGTCTCTTACTCTACCTAACCTGGGTTGATCTTGCAGGACTTCTCAGTCCATAGAAAATAGCATTAGTGGTGGTTCTGAGTGCAGACCTCAAGACTTCTTACAGATATTCCCTTGCTCTCTTGGGCCCTTCCTGTCCCAGAACCACCAGCCTGGATTACCTGTCAAAGGGTAAGAGATTACACAGCTGTGAGCCCCGCCATCCAAGATCAGCCCACAGTAGTTCAATAACTGCACAGCTTAGCTCCTGACCCACAGTCAACTGAAGACATAACAAAACAAAAACAAACAAACAAACCAACAGGTCAGCCCAAACCAGAAGAAACACCCGGAAGACAGCAACCTATAGCAACCACTGAGTTGGGGTGGTTTGTTCCGTGAAATCATAACAAATTCATGGTTCCCCCATGAGTATGCCTATAAATGTGTTCTGTAAGACAGAGTGTCACAGGCAGCTCTGTGTGTGTGTGTGTGTGTGTGTGTGTGTGTGTGTGTAATCATCAAGGGTATGTTTCTGCTCTCTCCTTAGCTTCCTTCAGCTTTTCCAGAGCCATTTGAGGAGCAGCTGCGGGCTGACCTCAGTATGAGGGTTGGAAGCTGCCCCTCTCAGCAGAAAAACTGCCTTCATTCACAGAACGCTGGGCACGGCTGCATTTCTGCTTCCAAGACACGTTTAAAAGGAAAGCAAGAAATGACTTCCTGGCCACTATCAAATCTCTCTTTATGTATGCCATTCCTCTCAAATATAGCTTCTGAAATCAACCCAACCTGTCTGACATTTAAAACTCAGCTGATGCAAGAAATCAGGAAGGTATTAGTTAGCAAAAGTGGACAGGGGATAGATGAGGCGCTAGCTCCTCAGAAGCCCATAAAGCCGTAAATGGGCAGGAACATTTGCATTGAGAGTGGAAAGGGGATTTGAGAAGAAATGAAAGGGCAGACTGAGTGTGGAGACTGCTGAGTCAGTGAAGTGTTTGTCCCACAAACATTAGGACCTGACTTCGGATAGCTTCACCCATCGAAGAGGCTGAGTATGCTGGCATGCTCCTGTAGTCCCAGCAACCCCAGCAGTGGGAGACAGAGATAGGAAGGGTCTCTGGGGGCTAGCTCTCCAGCTGATCTAGCCAATCAGCAACCTCCATGTTTAATAAATCTTGGAAGAAAATAAGATGGGTGTAATTGGGAAAGACACCTTATAGCAACTTCTTAATTTCACACAAACACACAGGACACATGCATGGAACTAGAATTTACATACACACACTCATACATATACACACTCACACACATATACACACACACATACACATGTATACACACACATACGTACATACACTCACACACACATATAGACTCACACACATCCACATCCACACTCACACACATACACACTTACACACATACATACACACATATGCATACACACACACACACACAGGCAAACACACACACACACACAGGCACACAGGTACACCCTCACAGCAATGTTGTTCAAACAAATCATCAAAACTGAGACAAATTTCAGAGTGTAAGGAGGTAGGGCTGGTATTGAGTCACAGAAAACGCAGATGATTTTTATAGCTTGCTCTGATGTGTACTAAGACACATAGTTTTCAATAATTTAAACTTCGTTCTCACATCCGTTCCAGGAACTAGGCATTATTAAAGCTGTGGTACAGATGAAGCTTGGGCAGATAAAGTGTTTTCACCATGGAGGTTTTACAAGGTGGTTTTGTTTGTTTGTTTGCAGAGCCTAGAGCAAAATCAAATGTAGACGATTGACGATGGCAGAGGACCTCTTTCTCTTGCAAGTATTTGAACTCTAAACCTCTGCCTACACAACAGACTTTGCGTCTGAACCTAGTACTTGGTGACACTTTTCCAAGGGTAATATATATGCAGTAGTCTGGAGTAAGCACCTATTTCTCTGGTGAACCCCTTTCTTAGAAGATTAGGGGAACACTCCGATCCCTGATGGGCACTCTCCTTAGCTGGCCACTTTTTCCCTCTTGCCTCCCATCCTGGCTCTGCCTTCTTTCAAATCTTGGTGTGTTTGGGTGCAGGGGTGAACCCAATTTGGTTCTGAGTGAGTGCCAAGAATACTAAGGGGCTGGGAGAGAGGCCTTCTCCAGGAGATTTAGGTGCATCTCTTTACAACCAAGGCCTCCCCTCAAGGTGATCCTTGAAGAGACAGTCCTTTCCTGCCCAAACTGTTTTATTGGATGGCAAATGTGAATGCATACACCTTACTCAGGGTGAACCAGGGACTAAATACCTTTTGTGGGAAGGAATACCCAGGGAGAGAAGCTCACTGGCTGAACACTCAGGGCCTATCTCGATACATCATTAGCATGGAGACTCCAGGTTTTTATGCTACATGACTGATTGCCATGGTCTTCTCAGTGGGATGTCATGGTCCCATGTTCCAGAGCAGGTAGTCTGGCAGGGAGCTAGCCCCACAGCTACTGTACTCAATTCTGAGTTTATTTTACCAGTTCTTCTGTCTGGTGGCACGGTCCACTTGCCCCACACCCCACTCTGGGAATGTCGGAGATAGAGATTATATGTGAAGAATATTATGCAAGGCTTAAAAAATACCATAAAGAACAAATGAAAGTTCTCCATGAACATTTGCTGGAAACAGGGATTGTTTTCCCTAAAAGCATTCATGCATACATGTGGAGGTGAGAAGACAATCTGAAATGGAATCCCTCAGGACCTGTCTACCTTATTTCTAAGAGACCCAGTCTTTCGTTCACCTAGAGCCTATGGATTAGCCTAGGTTGGCTGTTCAGCAAATGTGTTCACTTCCCCAGCCCTGGGATTTCAAATATGTAATCTATACCTCTATACCAGGCTTTTTATAATATCGGTAAAGTCAGATTTCCTAACTGAGCCATCTCTCCAGACCATTCCATGGGTTCTTCTCCCTGGTGACCCTGTGTAGGAGCATCCATCACCTTGTGTTTCCATCAGATAAGTCTTCTCCATATTTGCTCCCTGATCTAAAGGTCACAAATCACTTCCATGGATCCTTTGCCATTCTTATCAAAGACCTAAGACCTGGTACAAATGTCAACCCTTTAATAAAGTTTTTTTCTGAGCCTCTAGTGGAAGACTGGCTCAGCATTTCCCTGGCGTCTCTCCAAAGTATCTTTCAATCCAGAGTAGACAGTGCTCCAAATTCCTTTGCAGCTAAGGGATGGTTGACAGCTGCCTTGTTGTAACTCCATGTGCCCTCATCTCAGAAGTGGGAGAAGCAGCTTATCAGGGAGGAATGTGCTTTGTCTAGTGGTGGGGGATCTAGGGCTGGTACAACTTTAGGGTAGAGAGCTTAGAGGTGACTACACATTCAGGCAGGAGCAGCTTGCTGGGCAGCCCAGTGTGGACTATTCTTTTGAGTCACTGTTCCTGTGAGCTTCCTATGAATTTATGTCTTCTTTTTAAAAGTTTTATGTATTTTTTATGTGTATGTTTGTGTGCCTGCTGGTCTGTGTGTACACCACGTGAGCACACCATCCACAGAGATGAGGAGAGAGTACTGGATTTGTGAGTTGCCATGTGGGTGATGGGAATTGGACTGGGTCTTCTGCCAGAGGAGCCAAAGTTCTTAACTGTCAAGCTGTCTCTTTAGCCTTGAGTTCAGTCATTTTACTGACACATGAGTAATGCCCCTGCTAGGTGAGGAGCCGTGTTTGTAAGCAGAACATGAAGTCTTACCACTATCCACCTGTGTTGGTTCTTTTTCTGTCGAATACCATGACCAGAGGCAACGTAAGGAAAGAAAAATCATTTTGACTAAGATTCAGGGGGTTAGCCTCCATGATAGTTGTGAAAGTATGACAACAGGCAGATGTGGCAGCAGGGGGAAGGAACAGGGAGCTGAGGGATCACATCTTAATCCCATACAGGAACCAGAGAGCTCAGGGATTGGAGTGATGCCATAAGTCTGAAGGTCTGCCCTCAATGACATATTTCCTCTACCGTCTCTAAAGGGTCCTGATCTCTCCAGACAGCACCACACACTGGAGACCCCATGTTCAAATATGTGAACCTGTGGAGGACATATCTCATTTAAAGCACAACAGAGAACTATCTGTAGGGGATTGATTTTAAATTCCATATTGCAAAACCTGACCCAAATAGCATCTTAACGTGTGGTGGGTTCAGTTCCTTTTCAGAGCTATTACTTTCATTTCTTCCTTTCTGTGGCAGAAATGCTTTCCATTTTACACCACTGACACTATAGCTAGTTTCTCCCTGGAGGGTGGGGTGTGCCTTCCACATTCTGGAAGCATGAGGCTCAGCTATCCAACTGTCTTTGATTAAGCAAGTATTAGTAGCTATGAGTGGACAGAGACATGAAATGTTCTTGTCCCCTTCCCCAGGTCGAGTCCCTTGGAACCCCCTTCTCATGTTCATAGGTTCAAGGAAGAGGGTAAGAAGTTAACACAGAGCCATGTAAGGTAAATCTGACACAAGGTAACTACCTACCATCTCCCCCTTTCCTGCAGAGTGGGTAGTAATACATGCTCTCTATTCAGTGATGGACTGTGTTACAGTGTTACCATGACAATAAATAATTATCTTTCTAGAAGGCCAGAAAGGAAATTCTCTCCTCCAAAACAAGATTTACTGTATTAGAAACAGAAGGAACAACTTGTATCAAAAGTTAGACATGGACCCAGCTCTGCTTTCCCTCCATACTTAACTTTGAGAATTAAAATCTCTCCCCTCCCCAACCCCACCTAGAGTTGCCTTGAATTCACTGTAAGTTGAGAATGACCTTGAACTCCTGATCCTCCTGAAAAGTGTGCTCCTCCACCTGGCAGGACACACTTCTTCCATTGCCATAGCAACAGACATTGCAAGAGCTGTAGCTCTGTTCCTGTGTTTCTTTTGGCACTTTATCCGTAGGTGCTCCTCTTCCTCCATCCTTCGTCTCCTCTAGCTGCCATTTGACTTGAATCTTTCTGTGAGGAACAGTCCACTTCCATCTCCTTCAATCCCTAAACATTTCCCTCAGCCCTAACCATTATGTTTCAGCAGCCAATAGACTGTGCCAATCCCAAGTTCTTCCTAGAATCCCTTACACGAATGGGATGCCCAGAGACACCTTCTCACGATGTTTTCAGATTTGTTCTTCTGTCTCTTTCTTCTTGTGACCATGTACCAGGCCAACCAACCACATATATACACATGTGGGCACATGAATACATACACACACAAACACACACACACAAATTGTCCTCTCACTAAGCTACACACAATAACCACCAAACTTCTTGCAGATGTGATAACCGTGGCTTTGACAGTCACTCTGGGAATTTTTCAAGTTATTGGAGATTTTGTATTAAAGAATATCATTTGTAATAATTTGAGAAGCAAAAAAGTAACCTTGATAATTTGACTTTACACTGAATACATGCACTGCTTTCAGAATTCTACTATATTCATAGTGTTAAAAAATGAGAAGTAAGGGACTGTGGAAAGATGCTAGAACCTAACCTATACTAACAGGAAGCAGGACAGTAATTGTCTAATGAAGCAGAGAAAGGGGATGCTGCAGCCAGTCCTACATTGGTTAGCAGGATTAGGGGTTGATTTCCCATGCTGCCCTTCTCAAAAATCAATGGCTAGTAAAAATGTGGACAATATTAATTCAAACCGGCCAAACAAGGATTAAACTTTACCATGTGGAACACAGCCCATAAAAATATTTTGCAATTAGATTTCTTCTTCCAATCACGGAGGACATAACACATCATTTTTCCTATGGGCATTGAAGGAAGAGCCTCTGAACACAGCCAGCATGTAAATCAGGTATTACTTGGGTG
Organism: Rhynchomys soricoides; assembly: GCA_019843965.1. Classification (NCBI taxonomy): domain Eukaryota; kingdom Metazoa; phylum Chordata; class Mammalia; order Rodentia; family Muridae; genus Rhynchomys; species Rhynchomys soricoides. The sequence goes on from JADRCH010000034.1 coordinate 3,743,337, forward strand.
TTCTATTTACTCATTTCCTGGCACCCAGCCTCCTAAACTGGCTGGATGCCTATCTCTTTTCACATCACCGAGAGATGCTGCATTATGGACTGCCACAAGAATTCTGAGCAGAGACACCAGGGAGATGGCAGCTAGACTCCGTCTAAGTTCCTTGTCAAGTTCTAGAGTTTACAGCTCAAGGCAATAGCTCAGTGAGTAGTCAGACAGCAGGAAGACCTGAGCTGAACAGGACACCCCAAAACTAGTGTAAAAAAGAGCCAGGTGTGGAGGCACATGCCTGCAATACTACTGCTGAGGAGGCAGAGACAAGTGATCCCCTGGGGTTCAGAGAGAGAACCTGCCTCAGATGACAGGAGAGATGGAATATAGAGGAACAATACATACATGTGTGTGTACCTCCACACACATGTGCACACACCAGCACACACATGGAAACTGACTCTGCATAAATTCGTTTGGTGGATTTTAGGTACGAAAAGTTTTCCCAAATACCCATGATATATGGATACATGGGACTCATTGACAAAATGAGTGGTTGGGATCTCCCTCTTGCAGGCACCTGGTGTTAGGGGCTTGAGGGCACATGCGTGTACCCACGCAGTCACCCATTTACCCACACAGCCATAGACATACGGATATCTTTTTATTGGAAATCAGAAGACAGAAAGTATATTGAGTAAAACATGCTTATAAGCTTGCAAAAGAGTTATTAAACATTCAGTGTCTGATTGCAGGGCGGGGCCAGCCTGTCACAGTGTAGAATTCAGGTATGTTTTTCATCTTTTTTTTGTTGTTGTTGTTCATATAGTATAAAAGGTTTCAGAAAAATCACATGAGAACATCCAATACACATTGAAGGACATTTTATATCATAGATTTGTATATAATTGTATATACTTATACACGTAGGCATGTATAAATATCTTGTAAGTGTAAGAATATTTATTTTCTACCAATTTTAAATTATGATATCAAGAAAATCTAAAAATAATAAAAAAACAATGCATACAAGAGAAATCACCTTCTCGTTGGTTTTTTTTCCCCCTTTGTAACAAAAAGAGCTAACCTTTCAAAGGCTATTCCTATTTAGCTAAAGTTTAAACTTCTGAGTAAGGATTATAGGATTTGAAGTACTTTATTCACTACACATTTTGTGCTAAGAGCATCAAAAGTTTTACTATAATAAATGTTTTATAAATATGATATATCTTATAATTTATATAGTCAATGTAAATTTGCTTGTATTTACATTTGAAATATATTCATCTTAAAATAAATTGTTAAAGCAATTTTATGTTTGACTTCATACCAAAATTTGAGTTAAAAATGAATTGCTTGGGGATTGGGGATGTGGCAGGGTGCTGGCCTGGTATACTCAAGGTCCTGAGTTCAAGTCCCAATACCGTTAAAAGAAGAGCTGCCTAAGAAATGATCAAAGTTTATCTCTCTCAAATGATGTCCAAGAACATAAAAGCAAACCTCTCAAAAGAGGTACAGCATGCCATTACAAATCCAAGGTCTTTTCTCTGCCCAGACAGTAAGAGGATAACCACAGGAAGTCATTTCTAACACCTGATTTGTTGGTGTCTAGTGTTTATGCTAAAACAAATCAGAGTTTGGTTTTGTAACATTTCTGTGATACTGTATGTACGCTATAACAGTAGTGTAACAAAGTAAAAAAATGCAGGACATCTGCTACATCCCAAAGCCAGCTCTTTCTGAAGTCTAAACTGGAGCCATTCAACCTGGACTCTCATCTTTTACATCATTCATAAAACTTAGACCATAATAATAGTTTTCCTAAGAAGCCTGATGACAGCACTTAGAAGGCAGAGGCAGGTGGATTTCTGAGTTCGAGGCCAGCCTGGTCTACAGAGTGAGTTCCAGGACAGCCAGGGCTACACAGAGAAACCCTGTCTTGGAAAACGAAGAAGAAGGAGGAGGAGGAGGAGGAGGAGGAGGAGGAGGAGGAGGAGGAGGAGGAGGAGGGGAAGGGGAAGGGGAAGGGGAAGAGGAAAAGGAAGAGGAAGAAGAAGAAGAAGCAGCCCGATGAGCATCTTATTAATAAAATTACATGATCGGGGAACGGGTCCAAGTACATGAAAGGAGTTTGATGTTTTGCTTTTGGGATAGAGATTTCACTATGTAGCTCTAGCTGTCCTTAAACTCACTATGATGAAGACCAGGCTAGCCTCAAACTCACAGACATCTGCCTGCCTCTGCCTCCCAAGTCCCTGGATTAAAGGTGTATATTGCCATGCTTAGATAAAAGTCTGTTTGTTTGTTTGTTTGTTTGTTTTTTGTGTGTGTGCCTGTGTGTAGTGCACATGTACATGTGTGTGTGGGGGGTGTGCATGTGTGTATGCATGCAGGTGGAGTCCAGATGAAATATCTTTATCATTCTTCTAGCCGTCTACCTGGGTTTTTATGTTTAAAGTGTCTGTGTATATACCTGTGTGTAGATGTGTATGTCTGTGCACAAGGATGTGGCTAGAGACTGAAGGCAAACATCATCCTTGATTGCTCTCCACCATATTTACCGAGACAGAATCTCTCAGACCCACAGCTCACCAATTTGGCTGGTCTAGCTAGAACGTTTACTCCATGGCTGCTCTGCTTTGGCCTCCTGGGGATGGGATTGCAGGCAAACCATCTCACCTGTCTAACTTTCCCATGGTTGGTGGGCATGCCAACTGTGTTTCCATAGCAAATATTTTATCCACTGGGAATCTCCAATTCTAACTGAGATGGTGTCTCTCCCTGACCTGAAAGTCACTGATGAGGGTAGGCTGTCTGTTGACTGGGCACTAGAAACCTGTCTCTTGCTACCTCCTCAATGTTGTAAACAAATGCCATCATCTCTGGGGATCAAACCAAAGTCCTCCTGTTTGCATCCAAGTACTTTACTGACTGAGCCATTTCCTCAGCCCTCCCTTCCCTTTGTTTGGTGTTTTTTGAGACAGGAGTCTCATTCAGCAGAGGTTAGTCTTGAACCTCATACATATTCAAGGTTGGTCTCAAAGTCCTGATCCTCCTGCCTCCTTATCCAGAGTACTAGGATTCCAGGAATGTATTGCTGTGCCCAGCTTGATTTCCTCATGTTCTTTTTTTATATGATTTTATTTTTATTTTTTTATTTTTTAATTTTTGGTTTTTCGAGACAGGGTTTCTCTGTATAGCCCTGGCTGTCCTGAACTCACTCTGTAGACCAGGCTGGCCTCGAACTCAGAAATCCGCTTGTCTCTGCCTCCCAAGTGCTGGGACTAAAGGCATACGCCACCACTGCCCGGCATGATTTTATTTTTAATTATGTGTATATGTGATGTCTGTGAGTTTATGCATCCCAGTGCAGTTACCTGGAAAGACCAGAGAGGGAGCTGGATTCCCTGGGACTGAAATAACATGTGATTCTCAGTCACCTACCCTGTGCAGTGAACAAGACTCTGGTCCTTGGCAAGAGCATCAAGCTCTCTTAACTGCTGACCCATCTCCTCAGCCACTACTTTCACCATATTCTTGATGAAATCACACATAAAGAAATTCTTTGTAACTGCCCAGGCTGTGCAGGGTCAAAGCTAGTGAGTGGCAGAGGTACTGGGGTGTTCACTTATCACTAAAGCAGGTAACTTAAAATCTAAATCCACTAAAGTTTAAGTTCAAAACACATATGCAAAAAATTGAAAATAGCCTTCATGGGGCAGGAGAGTTGGCCCCATGGTTAAGAGCATTTGTTATCCTTGCAGAGGGGCTGGGTTTGATTCCCAGCACCCACATGGTGACTCACAACCATCTGCGACTCCAGTTCTGGTGGCTCCAATGCCTTCTTCTGACCCACACTAGCTATACAAAGTACACATAGATACTTGTGGATGAAATACTCACACATAAAATAAAATGAATAAGTCTAATTTAAAAATTTTAAAACACGTCCTAATTTAATAAGCCACCTTACAAAAGAACAACAATAACAAAAAAAGGAACTTTTGGCTGATTACAGATTATGTTATAAAGCAACATTCTTCAAAGACCCATGGTTCCTCACCCTAAAACCAGAAACATGAATCATTAGAATAGATTGGGTGTCCAAAAATAGAATCAATTATTTCTTTAAAAATCGTACACAGATAATACCAACTATGATATCAGTGGAAATAATTATTTAATAAATTGAATTGGACCATCTCTGCACTAATTTGGGAAATAATCAGATTGACTTAATATTTTACTCTGTAAACAAAAATACCCTCCACATAGATGAAGGACTTAAACACAGACTATTGACTGATGGCAAGTCAGCAGGAGATGGATTAGAATGTTTATCAGGTCTCTGAAACAACTGTAACTTTAGCTTTGAAGCCTCAGAATAAATCATGAGGAACAAGACTGACAGATTTGAATACATAAAAGATTCAAAACTTCTGTACAGAGAGGAAAAATCCAACAAGATTAAAATAAAAGAGGCCTTGTGCTGAGAGCTATATTTGCATGCCAGGTAACAAACAATATTCTCAAACCCAAGCTATGTCCACCCTCATTCACATTTATCAGGAAAAGATCTGATTTCAAAATGCAAATATGTAAAGTAAAAGAAAGCTAAGGACATAGAGAGACACAATCCATCAAGAGGGAACAACAAGAGAATCATTTGGTTGCTCAAAATTAATACAATACACAGCAGAGCTGACCCAAGACAATATCACTCGCCCTTTCTAAGCAACCTGCCCTCACTGTTTGCTAGTGATGCCCAGTGTAGCCACAGCTACGGGGAAGGCTGTAGACTCTCTTCTGACTTCCAGAATTGCAAATGAGTCTCAACCTATTAAGGATTAATAGCATTGAGGCTGTAGATACTATGGCTTAGTGGTTAACAACACATCCTGCTCTTCCAAGGGACCTGAGTTTGGTTCCCTCTATCCCTGTATAGGAGCTCACAATTTCCTTAAATCCATCTCCACAGAAGTCAGTTCCTTCTACTGCATAGTCACACGCACACACACACGCATGTGCACAAGCACGCGCACACACACAAGTGCATGCATACGCACACACACTTTATAATACAAAATCACCTTAGAATAATTGTAATGTACAGGCACAACCAGGCTCAAGGGCCACACAAATTCTGCCATCAGCAACTGTATTTGGGACAGTTTGCACTGAGCAAATAGTAAAGATCAAAAGTGGATGTGAAGATTCCAGGACTGAAGGCCATGGAGACAGCTCATTTGGTAGAGTACTTGGCTCACGTGCACAAGGCCCTGTGTTTGATGCACAGCATTGCATAAGCTGGATGTAGCGGTACCACCTCCAACTACCTGGAAGGTAGGAGGCAGGAGGATCAGGAGTTCATTGTTGTCTTCATCTGTATACCAAAGCAGAAGCCACCTGAGACACAGAAGACCCACACTCAAAGGAACAAGGGTGAAGGTTCACACCTTTAATCCCAGCACTCATGAGGCAGAGGCAGGGGGATCTCCAAGACTGAGGCCAGCTGGGACTACATAGTTATTTCCAGGTGATCCAAGCTACGTATGAGACCTTGACACCAAGAAATGAAGAAAAAGAGAAAGGGAGGAAGGAAGGAAGGGGAACAAAGAAAGAAAAGGTGGATGCTAGCACGAAGAGACTCACCAATTGTTGTTCACGGTGACCAAATACAGAGGTACCCAAACACCAACAGTTAACACTACTATGTAGACTCTGCCAGCTAGAACTGTGGGTTTTACAGATTACAGCATGCCATTATGTACTGTTTATCCTTTCTTGAGTTTCTTCTGATAGGCTGGAGATAGATGGATGGACAGATGGACAGACAGATAGATAGTGAAGGAGCTTGAGGGGACACATCGGGAAAAGAAAATCATGTCACCACCATGATCTCTACTTTGTCCAAACCTGTGCATGTCTCTTCGTTTTGATGAACTTAGTTTTATGTGAGGGGGAAAAGAAGAACAACTGGGAAAAGCAGGGAGGAGAGAAGATAGGGGGCAGCAGCAGAGAGCAGAGGCTGGGCAAGAGAATAGGAGCAGGATGCAGCTCTAAGGCAAATGTGGAAGAGCTGGCTGCTGTGGAGATGCGCAGAGAGCACAGAGGCGCACATGCACATGAGGAGCACAGAGACACACATGCACATAAACACAGAGACACA